>JAJKFI010036502.1:0-23886 GCA_029204185.1 Lerista edwardsae
ATACATACATACATACATACATACATACATACATACATACATACATACATACATACAGATGGTGATTGCAGCCATGAAATTAAGAGTGAAGAATTTACACCCCGCCTTTCCCATGCCAAAGCAAATGCCCAAGGCGGCTTAAAGAGAACAAAACAAAATACAATGTAACCACAATAAGTAAAGGAAAAAAACACAATTAAAACAAGAAAACAACAGCCATTAAAACATAAATGGTAACACAGAGAGTGAGCAAGCGTGAAGAGAGACCCAATTCTCCGTATCAGGCCATTTGGAGGGGGGAAAAACAATTGACCAGGGGAGTGAGTAACTATATGACACTTTCAGAGGGACAGGGCTGTTAGGGTTGTTGTTGGAAGTGATTTTGCCCTTAGCACACGTGACTTGTCTGGTTTGCTCTTCCCTGTTGGGGTTCCGTTGAGTTGGGCCTGTTGGGCTTGGCCAGAACCCCTGAGCTTCAGCCCTCTGCTATGGATTGTGGACGCGCATTCTGATTGGCTGAGCTCAGAGGCGAACTCTGTGCGACCCCAGGCCTGCAGCCGCCTCAGAAGGGAGGGGGGAGAGGGAGCAGGACCAAAGGGAGGACTGAGGAAAGGGGCGTGGCCAGCCTGGTTGAGGGCTATAAAAGGGGGCTGGCTGAGCCTGTGGGGTTCAGAGGCCACCAGGGACAGCAAGAGAAGAAACCATCAGGAGAGACCCCCAGGAACTCTCATCAGAGGGACTACCAGAAGATCCAGCTCTGAGCTCCCACAAGGGACATCCAGAGAAGAAGAACCTGTTCTTCAGCTAAGGGAGAGAACTGGTAGCAAGTGATAGGCAGCCTGCCTGGCAGAGGGAGAGATGGAGAGCTGAGCTAATCCAGCTGTGGCTGGCATCCAAAGAGCTGGTCTAGTTCCAGGAGGAGAGCTGCTTGGTCTGGCTTAATAAAGGAATCTCCCACCCTGCCTGGCCTCAGGTTTCCCCTGGGGGGGGGGGTCTCTTGCTTGTGTAGGCACAACCTATACAAGGTGATTCACTGACTTCTGAGCAGACAGGCCCAGGGTAGGGCTGCAGTGTTCATTTTCAGGCAGGTAGAGGTATTATAAATACGTACTAATTAAAGATATAAATAGAAATTATAAATAGGTATAAATAGTTAATATTATTTATAACTATAGATATTAATCTATTGCAGGCATTTACTATATAATTAAGAGATGGCTGAGCTTCAAGCCCTTTGCTATGCATTATGGATACACAGTGTGGTTGGCTAAGCTGAGAGATGATCTGTAAGCTGCCTCTGAGGGGAGGTGGGAGAGAGAGCAAGACCAGAGGGAAGACTGAGGAGGATGGAGTGTGGAAAGGGGTGAGGCCAGCCTGGTTGAGGGCTATAAAAGGGGGGCTGGCTGAGCCTGGGGAGGTCAGGCCACCAGGGACAGCTACAGCAAGAGAGCAGAAACTCCTCATCAGAAGATCCTTCCCTGAACTCTCACCTGAGTACTCTAGCAAGAGAAGAGAGCGCCAGGAAGCCCCTGAGGAACCTGCTCTGGGGAGGTTCTTCAGCTGCCAGTAGGGGAGAACAGACAAGGAGTAGAGGGACAAGCAGCTGGTCTGGCAGAGAGGGAGAGAGGCCGGGCCCCAGAGCTGGGCCCGTTCCAAGAGGTTGGCTCCTGGTCTGGCTGCTGGAATAAAGAATCTACCCCCTGCCTGGCCTCCAATTTCTCCCAGGGGTCTTGCCCAAGCATGAGTTGTATAACATATGCCCATTTAAGCCCCCTTTGGAGCTTTGGGCAGGCTGTGCCCCCAGGAGGCAGCTGCTCAGGGACACCGGCCGAAATGGCAGGCTGAGATCCTTCCCATTTGAAGGCTGCGATTTGGGAGCAAATCTCATTGAGCTGAGCAGAGGCTGAGTAAAGTTTACTGAGTAAAACCTGGGTGGGTGGGTGATGCAGAATTCCAAAGGGTCCCTGGACCACAGGGGTGAGAAGAGACTTAGGGCACAATCCTACACAATCCTAATCCTCAGTGGGGCTTACTTCTGTGTAGACATGCATAGGACTGTGCTGTGTGTTGGCTCTTGCTGTCAGCGGGTAAAGGGACCCTTGAATGCCCTGTTTCAGTATTTTAAATTACTTGGGGCTTTTCCTTTTGGTGTTGTGACTTTAATGCTGTCCCCTGCCCTGGACCTTGAGAAAACCTGTTCCCCTGCTGCAGGAGCTGCTTGCCGCTGGACACAGGATGGGTGCTACTGAAGGTCAGGATGGGTGCAATTCAGTGTCCCCCACACTGCCCCCCAATGTACGCAACTGAATTTATCCTCTCCAAGGTAAATGACTGCAGACTGTGAACAGAAACTTTATTTTCTGGCCAGCAGATGGCAGCCTTCCCTGGAAGGCCACCTCCTGCAGCCCAAGCCATGCAGATCAGGGAACCCTGCTAGTTAGTACACCGCTAGATCTCTGCCTTGCTGGACTTCTGCAGGCTTCCTTGCGTTTTGTCTTGAGCCTCCCAATAAGCCCCACCAACTGGATTTCCAACATATACCTGCAGCAGAATGAGGTGGCAGAACGGACAAAAATTCTCCCAGCAAGCAGAAAACCAGCACAGCCAGGGAATGGCAAGCTCTTTTCTCCCTGATGGGCTACGTTTTTACACTGCAGGGGTTTTGTTTACCTGGGAAAGCAATAAAAAAAGAAACCTACTGCCTCTCTCTGCTACAGTTTGAAGAGCTCTGATTTACCACTCAGGTTCAGCTACCTAGGTCCTGGCAGTGGATGTTATAGTCCAGGTTACAGGCTTCTCCCCCCGCCCCACCTCCAACTGAAGGGGATATAGAACAACTTTGGGGTGGGGGGACAGCAAAGATGCCAGCAGTTTTGTTGACTTCCAGAGACTCAGAGACATTAGAGACGCAGGCCTGATAACCGTGGAAATGAGGGGCAGTTGCCCACCCATGAGAGTGTGCTGTCACTTTCTGCACTTCAGAGCCAACTGTGTGCCGTCCAGGCGGGCCCTGGTGTGGTCTCTCTGGAGCTGTCCCGCAGCCCCTCCTCCCTGACTCCCCCTTTCCAGGCTGCGCTGAAGTTCCAGTTTCTCTTTCAACCAGTTGGATGTAGATCCTTGCCGGAGAGGAATGCTGGAAAGGTCTGGACAAGGTAAGGATAGTCTGTCTGTCTGTCTGCCTGTGTGTGTGTGTGTGTGTGTGTGTGTGTGTGTGCGCTTCCCCCACAAAGGCACCAAGATTCACACATGTGCGCAGCCCTCAAGCGGTTTACAAGATAACGTGTCACTCTCTTGGGCTCATGTGGGAATCTGGCCAATGCAGGCCAGAAAAAACGTAGAAAAAGGTGCATTTGTTTTTTGTAATCATCCACATGTACCTTTTGTACACAGGAGGTCTGATTTAGGTTTTTCTTGCATTGGGCTAGTGAAGCAAAACCTGTGTGAAGGGACTTCCACAGGACACTAAGCTCCCTGGATCATTTTTTGGGGGGGGTCTTGCTGAAGGGTTGGACACATGGATGGAGAAGAGCTCTGTGGTCACCGGCAGTTCCTAGCCGTGCATTGCTACATGCGTTTCGTTCCCACTGATTCTGCTCCATTTCTTTGTGCTTTCTGAAATTTATAGATCGCGGCTTAGAAAGGTAGGAAGCCAGAATTGCAAAATAGATGGTTTCTTGGGGGAGGGAAAAAAAAGTGTTTATGTAGCATCGACTATTTTATTGGAAAGTGAAAGTTGGAAACTTGGCAAGTGGTTGTGTTGCCAGGAAACCTCTGGGGGCGTTTTTTTTTCTGCGCAAGTGTGAGTCAGGGCCTTGGGGCTCAGCTCAGGGGTGGTTTTCCTTGGCGTAAGGGCCCGACCCGATCTGACTTTCCAGCACTGATGCAGCTGTGCCAGCATCAGTTGCCAGCATCTCACATACATCCATGTGAGAGTTTGAGGGCAAGTCTATGCATGTCTACTCAGAAGTAGGTTGCAATGGCTCTAGCTGCCATGAAAGGGTGCATAGGATGGCTGCCAGCCCTGGCCACGCCCCCTCATGCCTTAAATGGCTCTTCTGGGTGGGGCCAGGGAGGCTGATCCTGCCTCAAGGTCTATGCACAGAAGGAGCTGGCGTGGCCTGGAGAGAAAGAGCAGCTATAGGAGCGATTCCTTCAAAGACTGGAGAGGGGTAGAGTGAGGCATCCCTACCCTTGCAGAGAACTTCAGGGTTTTCATCAGAGAGCCTGCTTGGGGTCTTCACTTGGACAGAAGCGAACTCAGTGAAGAGATTCTGCTGCTGGTGCTTCTTTTTTATCCTGCATCCCTCTGTGTGTGTAGATACAGAATCAGATATTTTATATACACCCACACTGGAGACTGGACACACATGCACGCACCAAACTTTATTTTACGTCGCTCTGTGTGTAGATACCGAGCCAGATACATGCTGTAGGTATACACACAAGTGCACGTATAAAAATCTGGATTTTTTTTTTTAAACTTTACATTTTTAAACATTAATTTTACACTGTTTCTATTTCTACACTTGAATATACATATGAATATAAGCACTCACATATACACACATGCGCGCACAGATACACGTGTGCAAAGCGGCCGCTCCAGGGACGGAGGGAGGGCGGGAGTGGGCGTGGCATGGGCGGGAGTGGGCGTGGCTTCGGGTTGTGGCGGAAGCCGCGAAGGGGAGAAAGAGGTGAGCGGAAGAGGAGGGGCTTGAGCGGGCACTTCCGGTCTGCGCTGCGGCGGGCGGACGCGGGCTTGCCGGTGAGTGAGGGGGGGGGGAAGGTGAGAGGAGGCAGCAGGAGGGCTGTGGGGGCGGGGCCTGCCTGTCCCCTCCCCAGAGGCTCATGGGGGGGGGGGAGGAAGCAGAGATGAGCCCCCCATCTCCCAAGGGCAGCCGTGGGGCGCAGGGGGAGCCCCCCTTTGCAATTCACATTCTCTGAACTGGCTGAGCAATTGCCCATGCAGTGCAATTCTTCTCCACCCGCACTCACAACAGCCCTGCAAGGCAGGCAGGCGGGCAGAGGAAGTGCGCGGAGTCGAGAAGGGAGGTGGACCCCCGGGCCACAAGTCTGCATGACAGAGAGAGATTGCGCCGTTCTGTCATAATTCACTTGTTCCGTTTGACTGCTGGAAGGCGATGCATAGCTGTGGTTTGCCTCTGTTGGAAACAGGATGCTGGGGCAGGATCTGTGGGCCTGATCTAGGCCTCCTCCTGGCGCGTCTACGTGCCGGTGTGAAGTTCCACTGCAGCCAAATGGAACAGGTTTGCTGGGGGTTGGCAGAAGCCTTCCTTGCACGTTCCTTGGCACTTATGACTAACAGCAGCTGGATCGGGCCAGTGACGAAACCCCTGGTGCAGTCATGCGCATGCTTCCAGACCTCCTTTCCTGGCAGAGGACCCTGGGGCCATTCAACGTCCAGGGCTTCTGATTTTTTTCTGCATGCTTTATAAGAACATAAGAAGAGCCCCGCTGGATCAGGCCAAAGGTCCGTCTAGTCCAGCTTTTGCACCTCAGGTGCCTCAGGGAGGTCAGTAGACAACAAGATGCCTGCATCCTGTGGCCACTCCCTTGCACCTGGCATTCTGAAGTAGCCCACTTCTAACATAAGCAGGTTGCCCAACCCAGCATGGCCTGTAGCCCACGATGGACTTTTCCTCCAGAAATCCATCCAGCCCCCTTTTAAAGGTATCTAGGGCAGATGCCATCACCAGCTCCTGTGGCAAGGAGTTCATTATTCTTTTGCACACTTTAACCTGGAAGCGATTCCCATCAAAGCCAGGGGCTGCTTTCCGAGCTGCTTCGTGGATCTCAGCAGGGAAAAAGTGCAGCGTGTTCTAGAAGTCCTTCACCGTGAAATCTGGCTGGGGTGTGTGTGTGTAAATGTTCCTTCTCACTGACGTGAAAAAATGAAACTGCAAGTCTAGCAACTAGGAAAATCTCTTGCATGAAGTTAGTTTCTCGTAGTATTTATCCTGAGCTAATGCAAACATGGCTTGTTTGCTGTGTAGTTGATGTGCCCCCCCCCTCTGTGTGTGTGTGTGTGTGTGTGTGTTTGCACATACCTGTGTTTGGAAAGCCTGCTTTCCACTGATGTTTCTCTTGCAAAAATGGATTTTGCTCCCTTTTTTGAAGTAGGAAATTCGATGTTGAGCTGGAATTATTTGCCCTGTGGCTCCACAGTGTAGGAGGAAGGCTTTTTCTGTCATTTGCACCTGTGTGTGAATTGTGGTCATGGAAGGTTAAAAAATATCTTTGTTCCCCCTGTACTCAGAGTTGGATGCAGGCTGAAAACTTTCCCTTTTGAGTGAACTTTTAAGCCTGCCCACAATGGCCCTCTTTGCCATTGTGGTGTGTGGATCTCCTGCTGCTCCTTGTCTGGCACAGCGAGTTGAAAATGCCCTTGTCAGTCTTGGGAGCCACTTTGCACGAGTCACTCCTATCTCACACACAGTGTGTGTGTGAGCGAGCGCGTGTGCTCCCGGTAACATTGGAAACAGACTTCCTCCCCCCCCCTTTCCCTTAACTGGAGAAGGAATTTGAGGAATGGCAGACTCATGCCTGAAAAATCCTGCGTGTTTTAAGAGGATGAGAGCGAGGTGTCCACGGAGGGATTGTCTCGCTTGGTCCAGCCGTCCTTTGTCTCCTGTACCGGCAGCGTTCGGAAGTGTTCCTTGTGACTCAGGCTTGCTTCACATGCTTGCTGCCTTGTCGGAGGCTGGGAAGTAGCTTGCCACCTTCCTTTTCAACTTTTCCAGTTGCCCCAGAGCTGGCATTTGTCTCTCGACGGCAGGAGCGTCTGGGTTCTGGGGGATATGTTCAGCGTCGTCTCCAATGTGTGGCCGAGCAGGATGTGAGAACCTTCTGCCCGGGCGCTGGGCATAAGTTGGTGGGTTCTGCTTTCAGCGTCTCTTGTCCAAACCTCATCCAGTTTTGCTCCCCCAAACCGCCTGAAGCCTGAACTCCTTTCTTCGGTTTTAGCTGTCCTGCTTCTCGTGGTCCTTCCTGGGTGTCGTCTGGGAGGATAAATGGCAAGATAACGGGGTGAGAGAATCCTGGGGTTGCCCTTGCCGTGTTGCGAGCTTCGGTGTCACAGAGGTCTCCTCCAGCAGACTGGGAAGGCGTTGAATTCTCAGCTGCAGGGGCATCAATGGCCTGTAGCCGGCAATGGACCTTTCCTCCAGAAGTCTGCCCTTTTAAAGGCCCCAGTGTTGGCCAGACGCCAACACTTCCTCCTGTGGCAAGGAGTTCCACAGGTTAATTACCCGCTGCATTAAAAAAAAGGTATTTCCTTTTATCTGCTCTATCTGTGTGGTGCAGACAGTGCTCGAGGCAGACTGCGGGCCAGCCCTTCCTACTGCTAGTTTCTCCGAAGGCTGAGCTTCTGGGCCAGCTCTGAGCAAGGCTCTCGCTCTCTCCCAGGGGCTGGACACCTGCACGGATGTGGGATTTCACATGGCCGCAGCAAACTCGACTCCCCCCGGCTCTCTGGACGTGAACCAGCCCGGGTTTCCGAAGCAGATCTTGGGGACCGAGCTGGAGGTCAAGTATCTCTGTTCCGAGTGCCGGAATATTCTGCGACGGCCCTTCCAAGCCCAGTGTGGACATCGCTACTGCTCCTACTGCCTGAAGAAGATCATCAGGTGACGTGTCTTTGCGGGGGGTGGCGCTTAGTCCTTGTTCACGTGGGGGGGGGGAACCCTGTTTCTGTGTATTGAGAGATGCCCTGCCTGAGCTCTTGGTAGCACCTGCCTTTGGGAGTGGGCTCGGTGTCCTGGGGAAACGGTCCCAAGGGCTGCGGCGCTCCCCCTCCCCAGCTGCAGCCACAGGTCTCATTGCTCGTGCCCCCTCGGCTTTCTCCGTCAGCTCTGGGCCCCAGAAGTGCGCAGCCTGCATCCAGGAGGGGATCTACGAGCCGGACGTGTCCATCTTGGAAAGCAGCTCGGTAAGTGAGAGCAGGTCTCCCCTCCCGCTGTGCTCCCCTGTCACTTCCTGGAGAGCCCAGGATCTGCTGGCCCCGCTGCGCCTGCCGTTTCGGCGGCTGGAATTTCAGGACTCGAACCCAGAGCAGCTGCTGAACCTGAGGGCTGTTGCGGGGAAGGGCCCGATGGCTGGGGGGGGGTCATCCACAGTCCAGCTCTGCTGTGGCCAAGGAGAGGACTTCAGGGCACTGGCGGAGTCCGTATATTGGGGGCATCCTGCCAATACTTCCGGGTCATTTGCCACAGGGGTGTCTTGGGTGGGGAAGGAATTCTGGGGCGTGTTTCCCACCCGCCCTTGCCGGATCGCTGCCTGCGGAAGAAGCCGGCTCCTCTCCTGACTTGCGATTCTGCCGTGTGTCTGTCTGTGTCTGTGCGTAACTCGCGCTGTGTCTGTGTGCCCCCCCTTTTGAGACTTTTCCAGACAATGCAGCGCGCCGGGAGGTCGAGAGTCTGCTGGCGCTGTGCGTGAACGAGGGCTGCGCGTGGAAGGGGACCATCAAAGAGTATGAGGTAAAGGCCCCGAGCACTCCTTCCCACCCCCCAGTGGAAGTTGGCTTCTTGCTGCGGGGTCAGTCCTCTGCCTGCTGGAGTGGTGCCAAGACTGCTGGGTCTGTGTGTGCCCAGAAAGCCACTGTTTCTGCAGCGCAGTTTGGCCCTTGGCGGCTGCCTTCGGCCTTCTGGAATCTCTGTGTGTTTGGCTCTAAGTGGGACTGGGTGCCTGACCCTCCTGGCCAGGATGCTGTGATCTGCTCGGGAGTCTCCGGCTTCCGTCCTCCAGGGCCCCGGGTGGCTCCCAGCCCTCCGCGTGAAGAGGAGAAGCTGTGGAGATGGTGCCAAACTGGGGAGGGGGCTGTGGGCAGGCCTTCCAATTGCATGGCGGAACCAGGTTGTGGGGTTTGGGCCTTCTGGGGGCCTGTTTGGTTTCCCCCACACACACCTGCAGCGCATGATGTGTCTGGTGTGGTGTGCGCACCCCCTTCAGCCTAACCTGGCGTTTCACGTGGCGTTGCTTCTGGTGGACTGACGGTGGTCCGGTGTACAGTGTCCTCGTGGCGTTGATGGGGAGGGTGGTCTGGTGGTTCTGCTCCAGGCAGACGCTGCTCTGGGATGTCAGAGGGCTGCTGGTGTTGGTTGGTGTGGCCTCTGTGGCCTGCTCCGCGCTGTTCCTGTTCCTTGAAGGCCTGTGGAGGTTCTCCTCGGCTGCAGGCTGTCTCTGCTGGGAGCACATCCTTGGGCCGTGGCTTGAGTCTCGGGGAAGCCTCAGGCGGCCCCCAGGGAGAGAAGGGGGGCCAGGGAGGTGGAGGGAGCCTGCAGCGTGGGAGCTGAGCTGGGGTCCGGCACGTTCCAGGTCCGGCGTCCGCAGGGGAGGGGTCCTTTCCGTTAGGAAAGACTTAGGCTCACACGGGACTCTTCAGCTCTGAAAAAAGAGGACGGCGTAGATTTAGAAAGTGGTGGAGGGTTTTTTTTCCCTCCCGCTCTCATAATACCAGAATTTGGGGTCCCTGATGGAAACTGATTGGCAGGAGACTCAGAGCAGAGGAAAGGCGGGACTTCCTCCTGCCCCGCAGTTTGCAGAATTGGTGGCCACGGAACCCTGGTTTATGTGGCTTTCAAAGGCGGTCCCTCCGCCTGCTTGAATTTGCCTGTGCTGAGCCTCCATGCGCAGGGGCAGTCTATCTCTGAATGCCAGGTGCTGGGGTGGGACGGCTTTCCTCCTGCCCTGCTCGTGAGCTTCCCGGGGGTGGCTGGTTGGGCAGGAGAGCGCTTCGCTTGTTGGCCGTGATCCAGCAGGGCTGCTTTGGGGGGGGGCAGCAGGCTGGGGAACGATGTTTGCTGAGCCACAGCCAGCCTGGCCTCCACGGGAGAGGCACAGTGGTGGAGGCGGCAACGGTGCCGTTTGCAAGAAGCAACGGGATTCTGCAGGATCGGCCAGGCCTGAGATGCGACCCAGGCGGGTTCCCTGGCCTCATTTGGAAAGAAGCCCCCCCCCTTGAGTGATCCAGGGTGCCAGCGTTCCCTTTGGCGAGGCCCTGCCTGCCTCCCTCCCTCCCTCCCGCCCGCCCGGGGTTAATCTGCAGCCAGCCACATGCAGCGTCGTCTGGGCGGCTGCGCTTCCAGCGCGGAAAGTCCCTGGCCGAGCCCGTTCTCAGCCGGTGCCTCTTGGAAAGCCCCTAGAAGCCTGAGCTCATGATTGCGCTGCAGTCGCGGTTGTGCAAGGGAGGAAGGGGAAAACACACCGCCCAGCCTCTCTGGCGGCCTCCGACCCGACCCAGAGATCAGCCTCCTGCCGCTCTTCCTGCCCTGTCACCCGACACCGGCGGGAGGCGGCTCCTCCTCCGTAGTGGGGCCTCGGTCCCTTTCCGCGAGTGCTGCTTTCTCTTTTGGGGAGGGGGCAAAGGGCTGTGCCGAGAAGCCTGAAAGCTCTTTGAAAGCCAGGAGGGGTGTCCTGGGGGCTGTGTGGCCACCAAGGCTAGGACGAGGGGTCCCCGCTGGGTCGCGCCTTGGTGCGGCTCCCCTCCTGGACTTTTGGGGTGCAGACGGGATTTTGCAGCCCAGCAGCTCTGGATCTCTGCACCTCCCGAGTCCTTGTGGAGGCTGACCCTTGCCTGTTGAAACCCCCAAATCCTGGCTCTCAGGCCGACGGTCCCAGAACAGCTGGCAGGCGAAAAGGATTAAAGCGACAGGCCTGCGAGGCAGGGCTCCCTCCCTTCCCAGCGGGCAAGAGATGGATTTTTCAGTGTCCCACGACTCTCTGTGCTGCTTTGCCCCCCCAACGCTACGCCATTCAGAGGCAGAACGCAGCTTGCTAAGCGGCCTTGCGTGGCTGGCGTGAGGCCGCGGCGTGCCTCCCCGCGTGACCTTGAAATCGTTTGCCGCAGAGCTGCCACGAGGGGAGCTGCCCCTTCACGCTGGTGGCCTGCCCGGCGTGCGGGGCGATGACCAGGCTGAGCGAGAAGGAGCGCCACGCCGAGCGGGAGTGCCCCGAGCGCAGCCTCAACTGCAAATACTGCAAGGTCCTTTGCTACTTCCCCGACATCAAGGTACGCGGCCAGCCCTGCTGGCCGGCCCGGAACCGTCCCGTTGGCGTGGGGCAGGAGCCCCCTGCCCAGGACGCTGTGGCCTGTAGGGGCCCCCCTCCCTTGGGGAAGTGCACCCAGTGGGGCTGGAGAGGGCTGTGAGCTGCCCCCAGCCACCTGCCCCTGGACACCCAGCCTGGCCCCGCGTGTCCGCTTGACGGAGTCTGCATGGTCTGTATTGACCTCGGTGGGTTTTTTTTCCCCGTAGGCCCATGACGAGGTGTGCCCGAAGTTTCCTCTCACCTGCGAGGGGTGTGGGAAGAAAAAGATCCCCAGGGAGAAGGTAACGTCTGCTGGACCCGCCGTGTGCCGAGGGACTGAAGGGTCGTCTTTGGAGAGAGGCCCCCTGGGGAGCAGGCGGCTCCCTTCGCACGTCGGGCCTGGCTCAGGGTGTGGCGGGGAGACATCCTCAGTTCTGCCGAGAAATAACTGTTTAATCTTAGTGGTTGGGTCCGCGGCTCCCAAGCCTTTTAACAACAGGAGACATTTTTTAAAAAGGACAACCTCTCAGGACTCCCCTAGGTTCACCAGACTTTCAAAAAGAAGAGGTGTAGAAAGAAATAATATTTTACTCGTTTGCTTATAAGTACTAATAATCAGGAAAAAAAAATACCCTCAGACATTTAGCTCCCTATAAATATCCTTGCAAACTGCAGGAGCTGAGCTCTGGGCAGGGCAATTAGCCGCTACAGGCTCTGAGTTCTAATAGCCTCAGGGCTTGAGGCAATTCGTTACCTGATCTTTCCCCACCCAATTTTGCCACCTTGAATTCCACGGTGGACAAACGTAATGACGTAAATGACCGGAACAAACTGAACCTCTGAACCGAGTTTCATTCCTTTCCCCCTTTTCCTTCCAGTTTCAAGACCATGTCAAGACTTGCAGCAAATGCAAGGCTCCTTGCAGGTTCCAGCTGGTGGGCTGCACTGAGGAGGTAAGTGCCTGCCTCTCGGTGTGACCGCTACCCACGAATTTGGCTGCAGGCTCCCCCCCCCCAGCCTCTCTCTCGGCTCCTTTCCTGTGTGTAGTTTGGCCGTGCCCCGGGCCCGAGAGAGTTGCCCCGGTCTGTCTCCCTGAGCCAGCGTTCTTGAGCTATCAGTTTCCTTGTCCCCACGGCGGCTTGCGCCCAGGGCAGGGCAGAGCAACAGGTGTGTGTTCTCTGTTGTTGCACAGGTGGAAAACGAGCAGCTCCTCGACCACGAAGCCAAGCGCCTGGGGGAGCACCTCTACATGCTCCTGAGCTTCGTGCTCAGCCTGCGGTCCGAGGCCAGCAAGCTGCAGCCGCTGCCCCTGGGCCTGGCGTCCTCGGCAGAGGCCGGCGCTGCCCTCCTGGGCGGGCACCCCCTGGTCTCGGAGGCGGAGCTGCCCAGCTCCATCGGACTGCTGGGGCGGTGCGAGGCCCTGGAGCGGAAGACGGTCACCTTTGAGAACATCGTCTGCGTGCTGAACCGGGAGGTGGAGAGGGTGTCGCTCACGGCCGAGGCCCACAGCCGCCAGCACCAGGCCGACCAGGAGAAGATCGAGGCGCTCAGCAGCAAGGTCTGGAGGTTCCCTTCCATCCCCCTTGGAGGAGGGCATCTGTTTTTTCTGCCCCCGCTCTGTGATTCCAGGGGAGAGGCACAGTTAGGGCAGCGATGTTTGGCCGGCACAAGGGACACCGTAAAGCGCGTTGGGGTCACTCTCGGAGTCGGGGAGGCGCGACTGCGAGAGTGGTCCAAACACGCTTTACAGTGTCCCTTGTACTGGCCAAACTGTGCCGGCCGAACTCCAGGTGAGGATTGTGCCACCCTTAGAAAGTCAGAGGAAAAGGGAAAATCCCAACCAGGTTCTAGTCCTGGCTTTCAAGGGCACAGTTCATACCTTGGGGGAAAGAGCGGGGTGCGTCCTCGGGCAGGATTGCGCCAGTCCCGGCAACCGACTCTGCGGGGTTTTTCCCCAGGTCCGGCAGCTGGAAAGGAGCATCGCGCTGAAGGACCTGGCCCTGGCGGAGATGGAGCGCACCGTCCAGGAGATGGAGGCCTCCTCCCACGACGGCGTTTTCATCTGGAAAATCACCGACGTCGCCAGGAAGCGCCAGGAGGCCATCGCCGGCCGCTCGCCCGCCATCTTCTCTCCAGGTGGTCTGGCCAAAGGGGCCTCCCCAGGCAGTGTGTGTGTGTGTGTGGGGGGGGGCTCCTTTTTGTGCTTCCGTTTAGCCCTGAGCCTGCTATGAGGAGCTTAAATGGCCAAGTGTGGCAGGGAGGTGGGTGGCAGGAAGGGCCACTGACAGAGCCGCCCCCCCTTCCGCCTCTGCTCACTTCCGGATTCTCTCTCTCCCCCCCCCAGCTTTCTACACCAGCAGGTACGGCTACAAAATGTGCCTCCGCATCTACCTCAACGGGGACGGCACAGGCCGGGGCACCCACCTGTCCCTCTTCTTCGTGGTGATGAAAGGGCCCAGCGATGCCCTCCTGCGCTGGCCCTTCAACCAGAAGGTGGGTTCTTGGGCAAGGGTGTGGCGAGCAGACCGGGGTGGGTGCGGATGCATTCAGGGAGGGACAGGCTTAAGGACTTAAGTCTTAAGGACTAGAAACCTGGTGGGTGAGATTGAAGGTTCTCAGGCTGCCAATTTAGTGGTTCCTCTTTCTTTCTTTCTTTTTGCCTGGTTGCAAATCTTGAGTCCGTGCAAATGTGCCTGACAGCTGCCTGAGCGTCCTTCCCCTGCCGGTCCTCTCACGCGGCGCCCCGATCTCCCCACAGGTCACCCTGATGCTGCTGGATCAGAACAACCGGGAGCACGTGATCGACGCCTTCCGCCCGGACGTGACGTCCTCCTCCTTCCAGCGGCCCGTCAGCGACATGAACATTGCCAGCGGCTGCCCCCTCTTCTGCCCCATCGCCAAGATGGAGAGCAGGAACTCCTACGTGCGGGACGACACCCTCTTCATCAAAGCCATTGTAGACCTCACGGGCCTCTAGGTCCCCACTCAGGTCTAGGGGCGGAGCGCCACTCGTGGGCAAGGCTGCCATCTTCCCGGGGAAGGCGCGCAGGGGGTGCTCCTCGGAGAACAGACCATGTGCTCTTGGGCGCGGAAAGGGGCTGCCCCACCTGACCCTGGCAGCAGCACTCCTTTCTGGCGGAGTGCATGGGGGGCAGTTCCGGTGGCGGAGGGCCCTTGAACCCCCCCCGGACGGGGACAGGCCGGCCTCCGAAGACGGGGCATCCCAGCAGGCATCGGCTCCCGGGTCTGCCGTCGCAGGCTCTGTCCTTGCCCACTGCTTGGCTGGCTGGCTCGCTCGCTTGCTCTCGGGCAGGGTGGGGAGGTCTGCCAAGGCCTGCTGGAGGAGCTGGGCACGTCCCGTGGTGGGAGGTGGGGTGGCAGCCACAGCTGTGGCGCTCCCTGCAAGCAGTCGCCGGAGCGGATCCCGGCTGCAGGTGGCTCTCCGGAAGGGAGCAGGCCGAGGGGTGTGTGATGTGCCAGGTTTGCCAGCTGCTCGTGCAGGTGGTGGCTGGTTGGCAGAGGCCTGGCATGGGAGGAGGCCGAGATCTCTCTGGTCCGCCCGTCTTTCCAAAATGTCTCTCCTTCCACATCGCAGGGGTCCCCGAGTGTGTCATAAGTAGCAGCCAGTTCACTACCTCAGAGCCCCTTGTCCAGCGGAATTCGCCCCTCTTCCTGTGGAGCTCTCCTGGGCCCACAGCTCGAGCCCTGGGCGGAACAGGGGTTAGGGCTTCCTTGGGGTCAAGCCGAGGCCCTTTCGTGGAGAAGGGGCTGTGCTGACTCAGCCCCCCGTGGAGCAGCCTGGTCTGCACCCCTACAGTGGTCCCCCTGCCCCACGGCTTGCTGCATGAGATGCTTTCGCTCCCCAGCGCTTTGAAGCCCCTGTGCAGACTGTTTGGGGTCTGCCCCGTGCTGTATACAGAGGAGTATTTTATTTTATTGCTGAAGCCTGCTGTCGCTTTCCAGATGCCTTCTAGGGACGTGCTTCTCTGGCCCCTTGGTGCTTTTGGGGTGGGGGAGCAGGCCCACCTCGGGGTCGCGAGCTGGGGAGAAACCCTTTACCTGCATAGTGCCGTGGGTGGGTGCAAGGAGCTCTTTCTCTGCCAACTTGACCTGGCCTTTGGTGCAGTGGGATCCTGCCTGCCCCAGGTCCTGGTGTTTTGTGGCTCCAGGTGGAGTGCAGCCCTCGTCTTTCCTCATTCACCCACATCCCCAAACCAGTTTTTACCATAGGGACTAGAAACTTGGCTCCTCTTCTCGCTTGGGTTGAAAGAAGCGATTCTCAGGGCTGTTTTTTCCAGCCTTGTCTTGGCATCTCCTTGAAGCTGAGCCGAAGAAAGGAGCCTCCCCTCCTTTCCCTGCGACCCCAGAAATTGGGATCCAAGGCCACAGGGTGTCCCCCTTGCCTGCCAAACTGGTCCAGTGTGCAACTAGGGCCAAGCCCTGCAGAAGCTCTCCCCCCCCACACCCCTTAACGCAAGACTCCTGCCTCTTTGGGGCTCAAGTCAGGCTGGAGCAACTTCCTGGCTCACCTTTAAGCTGCGGAAGTCTGGACTCTGCCAGGGGCAAAATGGACTGTCAGGCTCATGTTTTTGCAAGTGGCCGAGACGAGCTGGTGGGGCTTGCAGGCTTCTCTCCCCCTTGCCCCATGGCAAAATCAGCTGTGCTTTGCTTCACTGTTCTGGGCAGGGCATGCTGGCGTTGGGGGCAGTGAAGCTGCGCCTGGTGACCTCTGGGAGTGCCGGCTGCGGGCTCGGCCATTTTGCTGTTCTGGTGGGTCGCAGTTTGGTGCTTTCAGCCCGACCGAGATCCGTCTGTCTCGTTGTGCTGCCTGTTGTGTCTCGACGTCCTGCCTTCCGGGACGGGGGGGGGAGTACAACAGCCTTGTGCTTCTCTAAGGTCAGCTTTGTGGAAAGGCAGTGTCTGGGGAAGGGCGACTGGGAGGACCAGCCCCCCCCCCCCAGCTAGAGAAGGCTTCTGCCAGCTTGGCCTGATGACCTCTGTTGCCTGGCTTTGGTCCCGGTCAGCTTCCATTCCTTGACTCCTCTTCTGCGCCCCTCGCCTTGCGCCTCTGGTTTGGTCGGCATAACAGATTCCGCTCCCGCCACTGCCAGGCCTCGTGTGCTGGGATGTCTTGGCGGCCCCTCTGGCTTGGAGGACTCGTCCGCTGGCTCCATCCTTGAAGTGCCCAGTTCCGCAGGCCTGTCGCTGCAGAGCACAGCTTCCCTGTGTCAGGAGGTTGGGCCCGTGCTTTGTAAAGTGGGGGGGGGCCCTGGCCGGCCATGCCCCCGAACGCCAGCCCCAACATCGGGCAAACGTCGCCACCGGTGGCACTCAGATTTTACGCAATGGCAGGCAGATTTAGTGGCAGGCAGTGACCACCACAGGGTCTTTCCATACGCAGGGGGAAAGAAGAGGGGTCAGCCTCTCTCTCCGGCTTGGGGCATCTCGGGGGAACAAGATGCCAGAGCTGGCAGCCGCCCCCCCCCCGGTTCTGGGCCAATCAGCAGCACCCTTGCAGCGTTGGTGCTGCAATTCTGCCTGTGGGCTGCGTGACTGAGCACCCTCCTGCTTCTTGGGGCGTTTGGGAGGGGTGGGGGGCTCTGGCTTGCTAACCCAAAAGTGGATTTTGGTTGTGAGGCTGTGAATGCTCTTTTGTTTGGGCTGGCTGAGAAATAAACAGGTGTGAACGAAGAGACCTGGGCTTGCTTCTTTGGGGGAAAGAAGGGAAACCCTGCCCAGTGGAGCAGGGCAGGCTGGCGGGGGGGGGGGGGGGGGTTTGGGCACCCGGGTCTTTCAGTCTGCTTTATACACAAGGGGGGGAGGGTGCCTCAGAGAGGAGTCCTGCCCAACGGGCCTGGCAAGGAGTCACTCACAGCTCAGAGGGTGGTGCGGAAGGACGTTTATTAGGTCCATGCTGGAGTCAGAGTCAACCGTGTCCCGCTGGGCTGGGCGCTGTGCCACTGTGGTGCAAGCACATGAGAAGCAAAGTGCGTGGCCGTTAGGCCCCCAGTGTGCCCTCAGAGGCAGCCCCTGGAAGGCCGGGGGCCTCGGCATGTTTCCAGGAGCGGGGGGGGGGCCCTGAGGAAGGTAGAGCTGGAGTTGGGGGGAGCCCTCAGCAAAATCCACAGCTGTAACCTGTCCGTGCCCCTGCCTAGCAGAGTTGCCTCGGCCCCCTCCCCTGCCAGTCCGAGCGCCGCTTGAGAGCCGAGTCCACAGGCCAGCTTCAGTCTGTCTTGCTCAGTCTGTGCCCAGCCCCATCAGAAGCCAAGACCCCTCTGACCTCCCTGGGCAGGTTCGGGGGCAAGCAAACGTGCGGGGTGGGGTGGGGGACGAGGAGGGTGCCTGCCTGCCAACACGCAACCAGAGACGGCCCTTCTATCTGCAGCAGGCAGCAGCTCCCCCAGGTGAAATCCAATCCAGCCGAGCAGCTGCGAGCAGGATTAGCTTGCACTGTGCAGCCTGGGTGTGTGTGTGGGTCTTTTCTCCTCCTCCACCATCGGGGCTCTCTCTCGCTTCAGCAGGCAGAGATTCAGCCCTGGAAGCTTCCCTGCCCCACTGCTGTGGGTCGCACAGCGCCTTGCCAGTGACCCCAAAGATCCTTCCCCAGCACCCTTCTAGCCTGGAGGGGTTCTGCCGCCCCCTGCAGGTGAGACGTTGCAGGTGCACCTCTACACAAACACCCCCACAGCCACAAGCGAAGGCTGTGCGAGGAAGGGGGACAGGGTCCGGCTTCTGGCCACAGTCTGCCGGCTGCCTGGATAGGCGGGAGCGAAGCTGAAGGGGGAGGAGGCCGCGGTCAGCCGGGCGGACAGGCTCAGCTCCGCTGGTTCGGGGCCCAGGAGAAGAAGGGCCTGCGGAGCCGGGGCTTCTGCGCCTGCAGCAGGCGCACTGTGCGGGGCGAGCGCCACACCTTGATGGTGCTGTCGTCACTGGCGGTCAGCAAGAGTTCCTGCTCCACGGGGCTGAAGGCCACGGAGTTGACCACGTCCTCGTGCCGCAGCTTGGCCAGGCAAATGTCGTAGTGCCGGTCCCAGATGTAGCCGTGCCGGTCCTCGGCCCCACTGGGTGGGGGAGAGAGAACGAGGCTGCTGAGGCCTGGAGGGCAAACCTGCGGCCTTCGCCATCACCGGCAGCCCTCCTCAAGCCTCTAGCCCTCAGCGTGCACCGAGGCTTACCTGGCCACAAAGTCCCTGCTGACGTCGAGGAAGATGAAGAAGGACTCGCCGCTGGGCGTGTAGGCCCGGTGCGCCCGCAGGGCTCGCTTCACCTCCTTCATGGTCTTGAGGTCCAGCACGTGCAGGTCGATCTCCTCGGCGATGGGGGGCGGCTGCAGTGGGTCCGAAATGACGCAGTCTCGGGGCCAGGCCCGGCTGTTCACGTACAAGTACCTGCAGGGCAAGGAGAAGGTGGCCGGGTCAGCCGCTACCCTGGAGGAGCGCTGGCCTTCCGAGCGCCTTCCCCGCCCAGGAAGCCACGCGCATCCCTCCTGCCCTTGTGTCCTGGGTGGCTTCTGCCCCCTACCTGTGGTCAGGCGAGAGGCCCATGCCGATGATGTGTCCGTGCAGCTCAATCACGTGGTCCAGCGCATCAAAGAACCTCTCCGAGTTCCTCTCCTCGCCCAGGACCGGCCCTGTGGTGGTCATTTGGTGAGGCAGGATCTGCTTAACCCCTGGGGCAAAGGGCAGAAGGGCGAGCCGGCGTTGGTGGGAGGCCGCACTGTCTTCTGGGCACTCTTCAGTCTCTGTGATGGGGGTTCCCAACCTGGCTTGCACTGGGACCCCCTTTTCAGGTAGGACAACCTGTTGGGGACCCGCCACCCCCCCCCCCCCGTAAGACCTGAATTTGTCCCTTACCGATCTGGTGTGGCGAGTAGGTGAGGCACCCGGTGGTGAAAATCAAGTATTTCTTCTTGCCGCCCCCGTCCGTGGAGAGCAGGCTGGGGGCCGGGGGCTTCGTCCTGCTCTTGGCGAGGAGCTGCGCCACCTTCGTCTCCATCTCAAACTCCGACATGACCGGCTGGACGCGCCCCTCGATGATGTCCGTCAGGAAACTGCCCAGCCCGTCTCCGGCCACCGCCTCCCCCTGGGCTTCCAGAGGCTCGCTGGCAGCAAGCTCCTCTCCCTGTGTGGGGGGCGCCGGGTCTTCCTCACGGCTCTTGCCGCAGCTGCTGGCGCCCTCCGCAGGCTGCTCTCCGCGGTCCAGCAGGAGGTCGGGGGCGTCGTAGCGGCTGCAGTCCACCACCATCACCGTCCGGATTGTGCTGGCGTTCAGGTTCTGGATCTTGAAGAGCCGCTTCACCACGTTCATGTTCTCCGACTCGACCCCCTGCAGGCGCAGAAAAGGGAGGGACGGTCAAGGCCGGGACTGTCCGAACCGCTGGCCGCTGCCCCCCTGTGCCGCAGCCGGGAGACGCCCCTCACCTGGAAGGCGTTGTTCAGCCACAGCACAGAGCAGGAGGTGAGGTACCCGATGCGGTGGAAGTTGCCCGAGACCAGGTTGGTCTCGTTCAGCCAGCAGCCAAACACGTCGTACGGCTTGTTGCGCACCCGGGAGAGGAGCGAGAAATTCTCTGGAAGAGGGGAGGGGGCAAGTTCAGAGACCGCCCTGCTGCGCCCCCATAAGAAACCGCCTCCTCCTGCAATCGACAGCACGGGGGGGGCGTTCCATACTTCCAACAGGGGCTTAGTTGGAAAGCACAGATCTCTCGGTAGAGATGCGGCTGCCTCATAAGAAGAGCTGAAGACCAGCATCGATCAATCGATAGCATTTATATACTGCTTTTCAGCACAAGTTCACAAAGCGGTTTACAGGAAAAAATAATAATAAAAAAGTTAAACGGCTCCCTGTCCCAAAAGGGCTCATAATCTTAAAAAATGCAGAAACCCCACCCCACCCCAGCAACAGCCAGCAGAGAAGACACTGCGCAGGGGTGAAGAGGGACAATTGCTCTCCCTCTGCTATATATAAGAGCACCACTTGTAAAGACGCCCCACCATCTCTTGCCCACTTAGCAGGGGGCCATTAGCAGATATATGGTATATGGGGTTTAAAGACCTCTCTGTTTTGACTGGCTTTGGGGGAGGGGGGAGGGAGGGAGGGACTAGGGACCCCTTTTAAAGCGTGTTAACCTTTTAACTTTTATGCTGTTTTTATATTTGGTGCTGTTCTGCTCTTTGACGATTGTTGTTCTTGCCCATCTCATTTTAATGGTTTTAATTTAATTTTAATTTTAATATGTTGTTTTAACGGGTTTTTTAAATTGGAAAGACACCCCACCACCACCTTGCCAGCAGAAATACTGGACTATGTGACTCTGTTCAAGGCAAAAGTTACCCAGGCTAATGACTGCGATCTCGCCCGACGAAGAGCTCCGCGGCCCCACAAACACCCCTGAGACGAGGAGGAGGGAGTCGTCGGCGTTGAACTGCGAGAACTGCGTGTAGCTCCAGTTGTACGCCTTCATGTTGGCGCTGTGCAGCAGGGAGATCTGCAAGTGGTTGTTCCAGATCTGTAGAGGAGGAGAGGGTGGGCAGCATTGGATGCTTCTGTCAGAGGCAGCATTGGCTGCAAAGTTAAACTCCTGAGATCCTCAGCACTTTTTTCCTTTTTTTAAAGAATCAGGTTTCTAGCCCTCATTACTGTGACTGCATGCTTGAAATGGTCTCTGATGCCATGGGGCTGAATAAGATTGCCAGTGATTTGAAGGGTGGGGTCAGAGCTGCAGGCTTGCCCCCCCACTCCATGGCTAGCTGACAAAGCAGGAATAAAGGATACAACTTAGTTGAAAATAACAGAATGAATGAAGCAGAACACGGAATTTATCCATTTGAAGAATTTATACTCTGCCTTTCCCATGCCGAAGCAAATGCAGAAGGTGGCATTCAGAGAACATGCAAGTACAATGGAGCCACAATAAGTAAAGCACATTAAAAATATTTAAAAACATTTAACATGAACAGAGAATGTTCAAAAATAAGGTGAGACCTACCTCTCCTCATCAGCCCTTTTGGGGGGGGGGAACAATTGACCAGGGGAGTGGACAAACTCTGACACTATTCCAGAGGGACAGAAATGGGTTTAACTGACTGAATAGAGACAGGCTGCAGAATTTTGAATTTTCTTTTAAAGTGGAGGATAAACACAGTTGTGCCCAAGAGGTTATCTATCTTTGGGTAGTGAGGTATTTATTCTGCTCTTTGTTAACTGAATTCTGCAACCCAAACCTACGAAGTTTTTCATGCATTCTGCAAATTGAACTGTGTGTGTGTGTGTTCTCTTTGCAGCACTTGCTCAGATGGATTATTCCCCCCTCTCTCCTATGCATACATAGTTCTCCATAAACTTCTTTGCTAGAACCCTGTGAGAGGGACTGAGAGGGTCACCTGACCAATACGTTGGGTCATTGGCCTGCCTCTTCCCTGATCCGCCTCTCCCTGTCGCACCAGTCCCACGAGAACAGACCTGCAAAAAGCTGGCCACCGACCTTTGCTGTGCAGTCCTTGGAGCAGGAGGCGAACAAGAAGCCATTGTGCGAGAAGCTCAGGTGCAGGACCTGGTCGCTGTGCTCCTTCAGGGTCTGCACTTCGACGCACGGGATGGTGTCATACAGCCTCTGGAACTCCTCGTACCAAGAGGTGGCAGCTGCGGTGGGAAACGGTCAAGCCATCCAGCCAAACAACGTCGGAGGCCCACGTTCAGGCCAGGAGAGAAGAATTGCAAGGAAGGAAACGGAACGTGAGTAAAAATGCTCAGTAAAAGTGCTCGCCTGCAACCAGGATAACAAAGGCAAGACCGGGGTGCTAAACTCATTTTGTATAGCAGGCTGAATAGCATTCATGAGGCCTGCTGGGGTAGGGTGGGTGGCAGTGATGTCATTAAGCCAGGGGTCAGGGAACTTTTTTACCTTTTACCCCAAAATATATTTAGATACGCCAACGTTGCCCCGCCCCGCCAGAACAAAAGAAAAAAATAACATATTGGAACCCATTGCTTTTTATTTTATTAATTAATGAGCTTAATTAATGCTATGTAAATATGAAGTTGTAAAGGGTTTGGGAGAGTTAGGAAAGTTCTTTAAATATTTTTTAATCTTACTCTTATTGTAAATATCTAACCTGCTTAGTTAGATTTGATTTTGTCATATGGGGTGTTAAAATATTCTTGCTTGATAACATCACTTCCTTTGGGGTAATGGACGGTCGCACTGCCAAGACACAGCTGGGAATGCATATAGATTCATATGCATGCCCGGCTGTGTCTCGGCAATGCGACCGTCCATTACCCCCAGGAATTTCATTTTTACCCCATTTGGGGTAATTTACCCCTGCTCCCTGACCACTGCATTAAGTGGGTCATGACCAGAAATCAGCACTTTTTTTAACCACTTAGGAACTCATTAATTGCAAATAGAAAATACGTAAATCTGGGCCATGTTTTCAAGATATGGGGGAACCCAACTATCACGTGGCCTGCCCTTTCAGCAGTGACACCTCAGCACAGCTCATGCATCAGCTCAGCTGATGGTGGCGCTGGGAGGGCCAGTTCCTGGGTCTAAGGTTTGATGTCCCTGGGCAGGACCCTCAGAATGGAGTTAGCCCTGCCTTTTCTGTTGTGGAACCTGGGAGCGAACCCTGCTGCTGTTCAGGAGCCATCAACCCCACCAGGAGGGAGGGAGGGAGGGAGACGGCACCTGGGTGTCGCGGGACCTCCCGCTCGACTCTGTAGTATCGGTAGAAGAGCTCCTTCCAGAGGACCTCGTCCAGGGACACAGCATGCCACTGCTGGCAGGTCAGCCCTGCTGCGAGGATGTCACTGCAGTCCAGGTACAGGAAGATCTCAAAGAGGATGCTGTCGGGGAGGAGGGGCTGAACCCCGCCATCCATCATGTCATTCCGCCACTGCCAGGCTCTCTGGAAGACACAAGCGAGGAGGGGAACAAGGAAGCTGCCATGGGCCAGTGTTGCTCGAGGGTGGAAGGCGAAGGGAACCAAGGGTTGGACAGCCAACCCTGGCACAAGGGTTGTTCCTGGCCAGCTTGGAGTTGGTCCTTGGCTTGTCAACGCTAACCAAGGCTGCAACCCTATCCACACTTACCTGGGAGGAAGCCCCATTGACTATAATTGGACTTACTTCTGAGCAGATGTGCATAGGACTGGGCTCTAAGTGGGCAGCTTTTGACACGTCTGTCCTGACAAGGCAGTCCTCGTGGGACTGATGCTGCAGGGAGTGAGGGCATCAGCCAGAGGGGGTCTGGAACCAACCAAAGCTCCCTTGCCACTTAGGCCAACTTCTCAGCAGGCCAATCTGATTTTTATTGGTATTTTTTTTACTTTAAATTATATTAAGTTTTATTTCTATTATTTTTTGATTATCTTAAATTCTATTAATTTTTATTTATTGGAGCCCCCCTCCCCAGGTAGACCTCCACCCCAATCACCTTCTTGGGCTCCCCAGTCCCTCCCCCTCCCTTCTCTTATGACCCCCCTTTATTCCCAAACTGCTCCCACCAATACTAACCCCATCCTCCTTCCAACAGCTGCTCTTCTGCGGCACTTCCGCCCCCTCCCTCACCCCCTTCCGCTTTCTGACAGCTGGAGCCGCGCTCTCCCGCCCCGCTCTATGGATGCCGCTCTAGGCGGCTCCTAGGTGGACCAGCTGCTCTCAGTGCAGCCGTGGCTCAGACCCGACGAGCCGAGCCCGGAGAACTAGACGCGCAAAGAGCGCTTCGCACATCTGCCACGAGGGGGAGCTCGGCTGCTTTTTTTCCCTTGCTGGGCTGCAAACGGGAATGCCAAAAAATCTTAGCCTGATCTGCATATTTTAAATTGTGCTTTAATTTTTTTT
>JAJKFI010036503.1:0-12273 GCA_029204185.1 Lerista edwardsae
GGGGGGGGGGCAATTTAACACTCCAGTGCTCAACCCTGCTCTTGTTTTGTAGTGGCTGAGACGGACCCAATCCACCCACAACACAGCACTCGCTCACCCCCACTGCAGAAGCACCAACGAGCTGGAAGCGGGTCTTTCCCCAGCCCCAAAGTTGCCGCCTTTACCGTCTCTGGAGCTCGAGCTCTGTTGATTCCTCCCTCACCCCAACGGCAATTCCCTTTCTGCTCAATAAATATAAATACATTTCAGAACCTCTTTCTTTGAGCTC
Source organism: Lerista edwardsae (assembly GCA_029204185.1). Taxonomy (NCBI): domain Eukaryota; kingdom Metazoa; phylum Chordata; class Lepidosauria; order Squamata; family Scincidae; genus Lerista; species Lerista edwardsae. The sequence continues at coordinate 269 of JAJKFI010036503.1, forward strand.
TGCCTTTCTGGATTTTTTTTTGGGGGGGGGGGTTGCCTCTCATTAGCATCCCAGCATCACTCGACTAGGAGAGACCCAACAACAGGTTCTGTTTCAGGATACAGGGCTAACTAAATTCCCAACAGGAACCTTGTAGAGATGCATAAATGTAAACCAATCCCCTGCAGGGCAAAAAGGAACAGAGGCCAAACCCCAGATTGCTGCTCTCTTAAGCTGTGATTGCCATCTAATAAAGGCCACTTCAAGCCTCATATCTTAGTGTGCTGTTTGCTACTCTACTGTCAAACAGGAACCCATTTTTAAGACAGCGATTCTCAAGCTGTGGGTTGGGACCCACCAGTGGGTTCCGAGCCAATTTCAGCCAACATTCTGCCTCTGACTGGCAGACGTTCTTCAGGGCTCTTGGCAGAGCTGGGCTGATTGAGATTCTTGAATTGGTGAGGGAACTGGGTGTCCGTGTATACAAGCTCTGAGCTCTAATGTTGGGCTACGGCCACCCGATCATCTATGCACAACACTGTCCTAGAAAGAGCCGGCTCAATAGCATTTCTTGCCCAGTATTGTCCACCAATTCAAAGTAGTTCGCAGGTAGGTCTTTCCCATTACTTGCTTCTTGATCCTTAGACTGGAGATTCCCAGGGACTGGCTGAACCCAGGCCCTTGGGGGTGCTGAGCACTGGGCCTTCTCCATGAGGCTGGCTTTGGCAATATGAGGCCTCCAAGACTGGCTGGGCCTGGTCAATGCACAAGCCTTGCCTTCCTTCCCTTTGATGAAGCAAGATCTGCCACACCCCAGACCTTGAGAGTCTGCAAGGGCTGTTGGCAACACTGCTCCGTGGCCTGGCCACAACGCCCTGAGGAGTGAAGCTCTTTCTCACCCAGCAAAGGACAGTCCAAAAGCTGGACTCCTACACGTCCTCCCGGCTGAAAGGCTCCATTCAGGCAGGAGCCGGGGACCCAAGCTGGTGACATTTGTTTGCACACTCTGTTCTTCCTCCCACCTGATGGCTTGGCTGGAGGAAGGCCTTGCCAGGGGATTTAGATAAGGCAAGATTGCCTTGCAGTCCTTTCTCCTCTCTCCACCCCCTGGCACAAGGAGGTGTGCAGTGTTCCAGACCCTCCTTGCAGAGAGAGGCTGCCTTGGCCAATGTGCCTGCACCAGGCGACCTGGTTAGGCCCAGCACAAATAGACAGTTCCAGGGGCTGCTGGGGGGGGGCAGCATTTCATGGGCTCCAAATCCCATCGGTGAGGAGTCACAGCAACTTGCTCTGCCACAACAGCAGCACACCCCAGACCTCCTCCAACAACGCAGCTTACTTCCCCCCCCCCATTTTCGCGACAGAAGCATCCTTAGTGTAGACAGCGAAATAGCTTGAGCCAGCTTTGCATCCAAGCAGTGATGTCATGCAGGGGGTACACGGGGGTACGCGAGTACCGGTTCCTAGGATTATGGTTGGCCCCGCCCATTCACCTGCCCACTCGTCGACTCTGCCCCCTGCAACGTTTGAATTTCCTGCACGTTTGAGTTGCCTGCATGTTCTCAGAGCCAGGCAGGCAGGCAAGCAGCGAGCGGAGCCTTTCCTTGCCTTGCCACTGAAAAATGAGCTGCTCAGGGGTTTTGGAACTATTGGGTCACTTTAACATGATGCCAGGCCTCCTTAACATGTTCTGGGGGTGCTGTGGAATACTTTTGCAACTGTTGGGTCAGTTTAAAATTGTCTGAGGCCTCAAAAAGGGCTTTTTTCATGTCACTTCCTGCCACGACATCACTTCCGGCTTATGACGTCACTTCCGGTGGGCGGGTCCCGACACGTGCCAATCAAAAGTGAGTACCTGTTCTTAAATCATTTAGATGACACCACTGCATCCAAGCCCTCCATGTCATGGTCCTGGCTTTTCTTGTTGGGTTGTGCCAAGGGGCCTGTCCTTGCCCAGCGGCGGCTTAGCTCTTAGCAGACGATACGTCACCCGACACCCCCAGCCCAGATAGCAAAAGCCTCTCTTGCCCTAAATGTTGCATAAGTAGCAGGTCCAGGGCGGGGCGGGGGAGGTGTTGGGGCGGCCCTGCCCGTGGCGCCCTCCAAGCGCAGGGAGATAAAGGTCGGGCACCTCTCCGGAGCTGGTGTTGTGTCCTGGCTTTGCAAGGGGTTCTCTGTCAGTTTGCGAGGAGCCAGAATTGCAAGATGCAGGCTGTGCTGCCGAGCCTTGTGGGGCTCCTGCTCTGGGCGTTGTGCGTTCAGGCCGAAGTTGTCGTGCAGCCTGATTTTGACAACCAGAAGGTACGGACCGGGGATGCTGGAGGAAGGAAAACGCCAGGAGCGTTGCAAATTGTGAATGAAAGCAGAACTCTAAAGATGGAGGGTGGCTTCTGCCTGCAGCGTGGGGGGCGGGGGATTGGACTCACCAAGCGTGACTCTCCAGTTTGCAGGAATATGGAACGTGATGGGCGGGATATCCAACTGCCCCACATTCCAGGGCATGAAGGATTCCATAAGAACTTCTGCTGCAGTTGTAAAACCCCTTCCAAATGGAGACGTGCAGATAACCACCGGCTACCCTCTGTAAGTGTCCTGGTGCGTGTGTGTTTGGGGAAGAGGGCCTCCACGTCATGGGCAATGGCACAGAGAAGCCACAATGCGTCCTGTGCCATGTTGTTCTCAGTGCTGAATCAATCACTCAACTCCAAACATAGATGCCGCGTTCAGGACATTCTAAAAAGGGTGTGGAGTTCTTCCAACTTTCAAAAAGTGTGTTTTATTGATGCCACTTCCTGCTTAATGATGCCACAATGATGCCACTTCCTGCTTAATGACATCACTTCGGCCCTAGGTCTTAGGGGGGTCCTGACAGGTTGTCAAACCTAAAAAGGGAGTCTTGGTGCAAAAAGGGTTGGGAGCCACTGGTTTAAAAGGACTAGATTTCCTTCCCTGACCATTTTTTTAAATGTGTTTCAGCCCTGAAGAATGTAAGAAAATGGAGATGCACTTTACAAAGACTGACCAGCCTGGACACTTCACCAGTAATGATGGTCAGAGGCTTTCTGCGAACAGAGTTAATGCATATCTCTCTCTCTCTCTCTCTCTCTCTCTCTCTCTCTCTCTCTCTCTCTGTGTGTGTGTGTGTGCGTGCGCGTGCGTGCGTGCTTAATTTGGCCTTTGTGGGCTGAGATGGGGGTGATTTGGGCCTGTCCCATAACTGGACACTTTGTGGCAAGGGTTCTAGAGGGAGTAGGGAATCCTTGCTGAACGATCAGAATATAAACGCAGTTGGAGGAAGTCCTTTCTAAGTATTTAATGGTACAAAATATTCATATGTCGTTTTGTAAAACTGACAAATAGGGACTGAGAGGGAAAATGGGGACATCATCCCTCTGTCTTTTCAAACTTTGAACAGAGTGCTGGAACGTGGAGCCAGCTTGTTTAGTAGCAAGCAATGGGGCAAAATCCCGCTTGCAGGTTTGCCTTGTAATAACTGCAAGAGCAAAAGGGACTAGAGACTTGCGTGGTTCTGAGCAAAAGGAGAACAAGCGCTTACGGAAACTACCCCAGGGAGAGGGACAGGCCTCCTGTAGGTCACAGGCTGGAGCCAATCAGGGTTCTCTCTGTTTCCTATGTAGAGAAGGCCACCAGGGACACACGTGTGATGGAAACAGACTACAGCAACTTTGCCATCCTCTACACCTTCAAGGAGCCCCTGGACAAAGCGGAGCCGAGCAGCACCACCCTCCAGCTCTACAGTACGTGGTTTGTCCATGTGCAAGAGAGATCATGATGGTGGCAGCATGGCTAAGAGCCACTGTCTGACTCTAAAGTCTGTGCAATTGCACCGGGCAACAAGCTTTAGGGGGTCAACATGCTGGGCACTAGTGGCCACAACTGTCAAAACCTTGGTATGTATGAATAATACCATCACGTTATGTATCACTGGAAAGGTGGTTTAATGCAGAACACAATGAAAGAAACCAGAGTGTAGTATTTGTGCTCCAAAGTTATGGCCAAAAAAAGAGAAAAATACAACGTGATGTCACTTCCTGTTGTGACATCACTTCCGGGGCAACATTTTGCCCTCTGCACTGGGCTACACTTTCATTAGCCACATCCCAAGCAGCTGCCTCTGTGTGAATTTAAGCATATGTGTGAGTGTGTACTTGTTCTGGTCTCCTTCCAATCTAGCCAGAGCTCCACATGTAAGCCCAGAAGTGCTGGAGAAATTCAAGAAGCATTATCACGATGTGGGACTCACGGATGACCTGATGGTTCTGCCACCCAAATCTGGTGAGTGCGCTCAGCTCTCCTTTCCACATCTCCCTAGTGTGGTTCTTAAGAATCATTACCGTGTTTTGGGTTAGCGATGCAAGCCTATGCATGTCAACTCAGAAGGCCGTCTCATGGTCTTCTAATGGGTTTACTCCCAGCTAAGTGCATACAGGATACCAGTCCTGAGTATCCAGTCTGTTGGGCTTTGACCCACAGGATGGGGACCGTAGTCACAGTTCTGCTCTCTGACACACACAAATCTCTCTTTCCATTGCAGACGCATGTTTCAAAGCACTCAGGTGAGACTTACGGAACAAGGTGTTTCCTGCATCTGGAGAACTGGAGTGCGAGGGTCAAGGGTCACTTGGTTCTTTGGTCTTCATAAAACCACCAGACTTCCCTTGAAAGATCAGGTGTCACTCTTGTGCAGCATCCTGCTTTCCACAAGATCAGTCATGTGCGTCCAAGAAGCTCACAAGTCGGAATTGAAAGCAACTCCCAAAAACTGGTACTCAGGGATACACTGCCTCTGAATATGGAGGTTCCATTTAGCTCTCAGGGCTAACAGCTATTTCTAGATCTCTGCAGAAGTTTATTTTCAGACCAGTGTCCAACAGCTTCTGGCTTGCACATGTGCAAAGGAGCGATGAGGTTCCAGAGGCATGTCAATTTCAGCCGAGAGAACAAGGGTTCCCTAAAGCATCTTTGTTTCCCTGGAGTTCTGCTGAAGTCCTTCCTGGGCCTTTCTCAGCAGATAACCCCCCCCCCCGCAAGCTGGTTGTCCCATCCCATCCTAGACAGTGTAAGAATGATCTGTGGGGGAGCTGACACCCCCCTGTAGAAACATGCACTCACAATTTAACACTCCAGTGCTCATCCCTGCTCTTGTTTCGTAGTGACTGAGAAGGACCCGATCCACTCAACACGGCGCTCACTCAGCCCCACTGCAGAAGCCCCAACGAGCTGGAAACGGGAGTTGCTGTTCACGCCCCCCCTCTTTCCCCACCCCAACATTGCCAACTTTATTGTCACTGGAGCTTGAGCTCTGTTGGCAAAGCCCCTTCTGCACCATCAATAAAAACACTTCCTTTGAGCTCTGCCTTTCTCGGTATTTTTTTTTTTTGGCGGGGGGGGGAGGAATGGGAAGATTCCCTGTCATGGAAACAGAATAATAAAAATCACTCGACTGGGAGAGACCCAACAGCAATCAGTATACCAACTAAATTCCCAGCAGGAGATTTGTAGATGATGAATAAATGCAAATCAATTCCCTGCGGTGCCAAAAAAAGATTTCTGATATCTAAGCTGTGATTGCCACCTAAAGGCGACTTTGAGTCTCATATTTCTAGTCCGCTGCTTGCTCCTCTATTTTCAAACAGGAGCCCATGTTTTAAAACATTTATTGTTAAATGAAATAAAAATGGGTTTGGAATATGTGCCACACAGCACGGAGCTCCCTAACTCACACATGCCACTTTGAAAATCAAAGTGAAAAGGTTTGGCAAATTCAAAGTGAGTCAAGCCATCAGGTTGGTAGGAGCAGCTGTGCCTCAGATTTGGCTTTGCTGCAGTATAATGTGTGGAAATTGTCCTTCTGGCAGGAATCTGGGTCTGGGGGTGCAAGCCTGTTGTGAGGCTGGCACAGTGAGGCCAGCAACATTTGGCCGGCACAAGGGCCACCGTAAAGCGCGCTTGGACCACAGGGACCACGAAGGTGGCGCACATCTGTGTGCTGGCCTCCCTCACTCCGAGAGCGGTCCAAATGTGCTTTACGGTGTCCCTTGTGCCCGCCAAACTTTGCTGGCCTAACTGTGCCTGCCTAACTCCAGGTTAGGATTGTGCTCTGAGACGTCTCAGATGCTTCAAGGTCTGAGATGTGGGAAGCCTGGCTGGAGGGTTGGGGTAAGCATCAGGGAAACCCAACCACAAGTACATTTTTGCATTCTGTGTATTTCATGTATTACGTCGAAGCTGTGGGAGAGCTCACGCTGACCTGGGCTTGCCAGATCTCAGCCCAAGGCTCGGTCTGCCAGGTGTCAGGTGTTGAAGAGCTTGCAAGACTTACGTTTCAGGGGGTCTGCTCCACGGCCTCACAGCTCCCTGCCATTCAAGCGTCAGTGTGCCACGGTGCTCCATCTTCTCCGAGGAGCCTAGAAGGGCAGAAGGAGAGGCAGGTGGTGTCGCGAAATGCTTGCACTTTTGCAACGGTTAAACTGGCCGCAACAATTTCATTTCAAAACACAACTTCAAAAGGCATTTGACTCAGCAGTCTGCGAAAGGAATGACTGGAAAAATGGAGGAAAGCCCTCGTTTTAAAAAAAGAAATAGATCAGATTTCCCTCATTCCCCCTTTATGTTTCTTTTTACCATTCCTTTGCTGCAAGGTGCTGCCTTAGCACCAGATTTTTGGGGTCACTCAGTACATCATCAGGCCCTGAACTGTAGATTTGGGGGGCTTCCAGCTAGATAACCTTGTACAGACCGTGCCTGTGTGCCCTGCTGCAGTCAGGTCTTTCCCCCCTGTCCTGTGATCAAAGCACCCAAGACCTTTGCAGGTTGACTGCAGGCCAAATGCCCACTGGGAGTCCGGCCAACACAAATGCCCGCTTTTGTTTGGAGAGCAGCAAACGGGCCTTTGTGTTCTGTGAGGTCATCCTCAAGTGGCCTTTCGGGGCAGCCACACTCCTGCCAACACTAACTTCTGCAGTTGCATACGTGGCTGGGGGGGGGACACAACGACTGGAGGGCAAAAGGGGACGGGGAGGTCTTTGCACTTAGAGGGGGCAATTCCCTATAAAGCCAGAGCCCCTTTGAGGCTTCCGTCTATCGCTCTCCAGTGTCTCAGACTTTTCTTTTACCAGCACGAAGGAAGAAGGTTCAGGATGAAGGTCTGGCTGATTACCTTGGGGCTCACCCTGCTCTGCTCTGTCTTTGCGGTTGAAGATGTCGGACAGGTAACAAATCCTAAGGCTTTTCTACCGGATTCACGCTGGTGAAAGGCCCCTGTCATCCCACATTTGAACCCGAATCCGTGCCCATGTTGCAGACTGGAGCTCAAGTCCTAACCAACCTTCCAGCTCTGGGGTAAAGACAATGCAGCTCAGAGGTAAAGGAACAAACATTCCTGTTATCTGGAGGAGGCCTCCGTGACTGCCCGCCAAATGCCGGATGCAGCACATGCCCCACTGGCACAGCTAGGTCAATGCTGGAAAGTTGGTTAGGATTGCGCCGAGACTGGGATGCCATCAACAGACTTCTCTCCTCTGCCGTGAATTTTTCTGGCCCTCTTTGTAAGCTATCCAAGCAAAGGGCTATCATGGCAACCAGGGCAGGGAATTCAGAGCGAATGCCTGCCTTGACCCCTCACAATGTCTTTTGTCTTCAGGTGACAGGGACGTGGCACAACATTGCCATCGCGTCTGACTGCAAGTGTCTGATGAAGCACCAAGATAAAATGAAGATGACCGTCGTCAACCTGGTTGCAGAAAACCCCGGGAGCATCACCATGGAAACCAGAATCCCCATGTAAGTGTCCAGCTGTGTGCCAGGCATGTGGTCTGTGCGGCCATTTTGCTGCTGCGATGGCAAAATGTCAGAGGTCTGGGAGGGCAACTGCCAGGGAACCAGCTGGGGCACCTCCCTGATGAGGAATGGTTGCCTCCAGTTTTTCTCCAGAAACTGTCTAGTCCCCTTTTAAAGGCGCCTAGTACCAGATGCCATCACCACCTCCTGTGGCAAGGCGTTCCACAGATTAATTACCTGCCGGGTAAAAAAGTATTTCCTTTTATCTGTTCTCGCTCTCCCAACACTCAATTTTAGTGTCTGTCCCTGGTTCTGGTGTTGAGAGGGAGGGAAAACAACATCCCTCTATCCACTTTATCCATCCCATGCAGAATTTTGTACATCTCAATCAAGCCTCCCCCCCCTCAGGCGCCTTTTTTCCAGCCTGATTGGTGACACCAATATACAAACCTTTGCATGATCTCTCCCAGGAGTTGCATGTAGGGGTTAAACGACACAAAAGGCTTTCATTTCACTTTACTTGGATGCAAACGTGCCTGAAGCTTCCTGTCCCAATGAATTTTGTTCTCCTCTCCTCTTGCAGGCCTGGAGGTTGCAAGAATATCAAAATGGAGTTTACGAAACAGGACAACGGACATTACTTCCATACATGTGGTCTGTATGAGTGAGATTTGGCTCCTTAATAATTTTCTCCTCCTGAATCAGAAAACCTTCTCGTTGGGGTAGCTGATGACCAGGGTGTAGCTGAGAGGGTCGTGGGAAGGAACTCAGCTCAGGAACCCATCACCCCAATCCCAAGAGCAGTGGTTCCCCAACTTTTTTGACTAGTGGCTCCCTTGACCTGCTGGGCCATTGGCTGAGGCACCCCATTAGGGCTACAATGCCCTAGAGAGTTATCACTGGTCAGCACAGCCTGTACCGAGTCAAAGCATCCAACTTGATACAAGGCAACTGTTTTTGTGGGAACATTGACTGCTGTGCATTTTTGTTTGTAGAAATTTGTTGCCATATTGTAAGGAAACTGATCAGAGTGTGATTTGCAGCTCAGTGCCTCAATGATAGGGAATGGAAGCAGAATGTAGCTCTCATTCTCTCTACATTCTTTGGGTTAGAATGAGGGCTACATTCTACTTCCATTCCCCATCATTATTCCCTTTTTTCTTCTTCCCTTTTTTCTTGCCTCCAGAATGGGGTGACAAGACCATCCAGGAAGTCGACACAACTCACAAGGATGTCCTGTTGGTAAAGGCCATCCATGAGAAGAAAGGCAAGACCTGCACAGTGAGGTCAATACTTGGTAAGTATGTTGGGGCAGTGGGGTCGGGGGAGTAAGTTGCCATATCCAACTTGAGGGGTAGGAAGCATTTCTCTTTCTGCCCATGCATTCAAGGTGACATAGGATGGCGCATGCCTGTGTGCTGGTGTCGCTGACTCCAAGAGTGGTCCAAACATGCTTTCCGGTGTCCCTTGTGCCGGCCAAACTTTGCTGGCCTAACTGTGCTGGCCTAGCTCCAGATAAGGAGCCTTTAGCGGCTCCCGTGTTTTTGAAGCGTCCTGAGAGGGTTTCCTTCGCTTAGAGCCCCATTTCCTAAGGGAGAGAGCTATAAACATCACGTAGCACTCAGGCCTTGTCTCTGTTGCTTGATTGTCCAGCCCGCGAACGCACAGTCAATCCAGAAGTCATCGATGACTTTGTCCAGAAGGCTAAGGCGGACGGCCTCAAATCGGAGCACATCAAGATCATGCCTACAGAAGGTAGGACAGGTCTCAGTTGTATCAGTAACGGGGCATCTTCTGGCTCAAGGGTGTGACAGCCAGGCTGGCAGGAGGGCTGGTGACACTTTGCATGAAAAGAAGTGATACACACATATCGTTGGTCCCTTTGTGCCTTGCGATTGCACTGCAGTGATTTGACGGGTGATCTGACAACCCTTTTGTTTTGTCTTCCCAGTGGCCTGCATTGAATCGCAATAGGTGAGTTTTCCCACTGAGTCCATTGACGGGATTCCATTTGGATCCATGTAGGAAGAAATCAGACAGGACCCCTTGAGGGAGTTGGGGCGAACACCCAGTTCTGGCCGGCGTGTGCTTCCTGCTGTGCCAGGGTGAATTTGGAGATTCCATCTGAATCTGAGAAAAACCCCCTGGATCGTGGCCTGGGCACAACCCAACGCATTGACCCTAACCCAGTTCCTCAACTGCTTTTGCAATTTTGGGGTTGGCAAGGAGAAGGAGGTGGGGGGGAGGCCCCAGCAAAAATGCCGCAATGAGACCACACTGAGCTAGAGGCCTGACACAGCATCTCAAGTTCAAATCCTTTTTCCCGATAGGCGACTGAAGCCGACTCGGAGACTGCATTCCAGAGAAGCGCTCCACCTTTCTTTGCCCTGTGACTTGGGGCTTTGCAAAGCCCCCGAGACGGACGTCTCCTCCGACTGTCAATAAATAGATTCAGAAACTGCACCCCATGTACTTTGTCATTGTGTCTGTGTGCGGATGTGTTTGTGGAGGCAGGAGAGGAGCTCTGAGATTCCAACCGTGACTAGAAATTCTGGAGAAATCTGGTTTCTGAGGCCACTATCTGGCTGGCAGGGGCTCTGTTAAGGGTTTGAGAGCGAGAGAGTCCTCCTGGATCGAGCCCAAAGTCCATCTGTCCCAGTATTCTCACAGTGGCCGAACAGATGCTCCAATGGGAAGCACACTGGTAGACTGTCTCTGTAAATGGGTGCTTCTTTCATAGCTATCATTGCTTACAAGAGGAACCCTTCTGGATCAGATTAATAGACCGTCTTTTCCAGCATCCTGCTTCCCACAGTGCCCCCCCTTATATGCCTTCAGCAAGTCCACAAGCAGGGCATCCTGGCCAGTCTCTTGGTGCTGTTGCTCTGCCTCCCACAAAGCTGGCATTCAGAGACAGACTTCCTGTACACATGGAGTGACTACCAGTTGCGATCCTGGCCCATGTGCTGCCTGGGGCTAGGACCTCAGAGTGCTGCCCCCCCTCGCAGAGGCTGCTGCCCCCTCACCCACCAGGAGCATCCGGACCCTCATGTAGCATCTTCCAGCCCCCCCAAAGGCATTCTGAAGCCTCCAGAGGACGGGTAAACATTACTTCCGGTTTTCGTCACTTTGGAATGCTTTCCGAGGGCTGGAGGACATTGCACACAAATGCCCGGCTCTTGGGAGAGCTCTGGAGGGTAGATTGCAGCAACTTGGTGGTGGCTAGCAGTGGTGGCAGTGGGGGGGCCTGCCCCATAGGCCCACCACCCAGGAACATGTAGTTCCTGGACCCTCCCTGAGGGATGCCACTGGGTGCCATACAACCATCATGACTGCGGATGGACCTGGTCTCCTCCTCCCAGGATCTTCCTTGGCCGACCTTATTCAGCCTTCAGTCTCCAGCAGTTCTTTCCTCCTGCCATAACCAGTATCCAAAGGATGCGAACCTCAGAAGAGGCCCTATGCTGGATCAGGCCACAGGGGGCCCATCTAGCCCTGCATCTCACAGTGGCCCACCAGGTGCCTCAGGGAGCACACAAGACACCTGCATCCTATTGCCACTCCCTTGCACCTGGCATTTGAGACAGGAATGAAGCAGAATGCCCGTGTTGAGTGGTAGGGACAGGCCATGGAAGGCTTTGAATGCAAGGACTAGGAGATTCTGCTTGATGCTGAGCAGGGATGAACTAGGAACAAGGGATGGAATTAACAGGTGGGTGTGACACGATGGGAGCAACAAATGGCCTGAGCAGCTCCCTGGATGGCAGAGTATAGGCATGACATCCACTGATACGGATACCATGGATAACTGAGACACCTGTTAAAAAGATGGGCAAACATTAAGCAAATCCCCTTTTTTTACCTTGTTGAAGCAAAACCACCTTGTGTTCCCTTATCTTTAAAGAATGCACTCCCAGTACCCCTGGCTTCAGGTATCCACGGTGGGGCCCAGCCGATACCATGGCAGGCCTATATGAAATTATTGTAGGCTGTTAAATGCAGCAGCTGTTTACAGGGATGAAAATCTTGAGATTTTTTTTCTTTCAAAAAGGTATTTCTCTGGTTGGTGGTCCCTTGAAAATGTTGCAAGAATGCATCTTTTAAATGCTTTTTAATGCTGCACAAATGTGTCTATGGTAGTAAATGGAGTCTCTGCAACTCCCTGAAACTCAGCTCATGACACACACACACACACACACACACACACACACACACACACACACACA
>JAJKFI010036504.1:0-12278 GCA_029204185.1 Lerista edwardsae
GGGGGGGGGGCAATTTAACACTCCAGTGCTCAACCCTGCTCTTGTTTTGTAGTGGCTGAGACGGACCCAATCCACCCACAACACAGCACTCGCTCACCCCCACTGCAGAAGCACCAACGAGCTGGAAGCGGGTCTTTCCCCAGCCCCAAAGTTGCCGCCTTTACCGTCTCTGGAGCTCGAGCTCTGTTGATTCCTCCCTCACCCCAACGGCAATTCCCTTTCTGCTCAATAAATATAAATACATTTCAGAACCTCTTTCTTTGAGCTCTGCCTTTCTGGATTTTTTTTTGGGGGGGGGGGTTGCCTCTCATTAGCATCCCAGCATCACTCGACTAGGAGAGACCCAACAACAGGTTCTGTTTCAGGATACAGGGCTAACTAAATTCCCAACAGGAACCTTGTAGAGATGCATAAATGTAAACCAATCCCCTGCAGGGCAAAAAGGAACAGAGGCCAAACCCCAGATTGCTGCTCTCTTAAGCTGTGATTGCCATCTAATAAAGGCCACTTCAAGCCTCATATCTTAGTGTGCTGTTTGCTACTCTACTGTCAAACAGGAACCCATTTTTAAGACAGCGATTCTCAAGCTGTGGGTTGGGACCCACCAGTGGGTTCCGAGCCAATTTCAGCCAACATTCTGCCTCTGACTGGCAGACGTTCTTCAGGGCTCTTGGCAGAGCTGGGCTGATTGAGATTCTTGAATTGGTGAGGGAACTGGGTGTCCGTGTATACAAGCTCTGAGCTCTAATGTTGGGCTACGGCCACCCGATCATCTATGCACAACACTGTCCTAGAAAGAGCCGGCTCAATAGCATTTCTTGCCCAGTATTGTCCACCAATTCAAAGTAGTTCGCAGGTAGGTCTTTCCCATTACTTGCTTCTTGATCCTTAGACTGGAGATTCCCAGGGACTGGCTGAACCCAGGCCCTTGGGGGTGCTGAGCACTGGGCCTTCTCCATGAGGCTGGCTTTGGCAATATGAGGCCTCCAAGACTGGCTGGGCCTGGTCAATGCACAAGCCTTGCCTTCCTTCCCTTTGATGAAGCAAGATCTGCCACACCCCAGACCTTGAGAGTCTGCAAGGGCTGTTGGCAACACTGCTCCGTGGCCTGGCCACAACGCCCTGAGGAGTGAAGCTCTTTCTCACCCAGCAAAGGACAGTCCAAAAGCTGGACTCCTACACGTCCTCCCGGCTGAAAGGCTCCATTCAGGCAGGAGCCGGGGACCCAAGCTGGTGACATTTGTTTGCACACTCTGTTCTTCCTCCCACCTGATGGCTTGGCTGGAGGAAGGCCTTGCCAGGGGATTTAGATAAGGCAAGATTGCCTTGCAGTCCTTTCTCCTCTCTCCACCCCCTGGCACAAGGAGGTGTGCAGTGTTCCAGACCCTCCTTGCAGAGAGAGGCTGCCTTGGCCAATGTGCCTGCACCAGGCGACCTGGTTAGGCCCAGCACAAATAGACAGTTCCAGGGGCTGCTGGGGGGGGGCAGCATTTCATGGGCTCCAAATCCCATCGGTGAGGAGTCACAGCAACTTGCTCTGCCACAACAGCAGCACACCCCAGACCTCCTCCAACAACGCAGCTTACTTCCCCCCCCCCCTTTTCGGGGCGGGAGGGGCCTTAGGGGAGGCAGCGAAATAGCTTGAGCCAGCTTTGCATCCAAGCAGTGATGTCATGCAGGGGGTACACGGGGGTACGCGAGTACCGGTTCCTAGGATTATGGTTGGCCCCGCCCATTCACCTGCCCACTCGTCGACTCTGCCCCCTGCAACGTTTGAATTTCCTGCACGTTTGAGTTGCCTGCATGTTCTCAGAGCCAGGCAGGCAGGCAAGCAGCGAGCGGAGCCTTTCCTTGCCTTGCCACTGAAAAATGAGCTGCTCAGGGGTTTTGGAACTATTGGGTCACTTTAACATGATGCCAGGCCTCCTTAACATGTTCTGGGGGTGCTGTGGAATACTTTTGCAACTGTTGGGTCAGTTTAAAATTGTCTGAGGCCTCAAAAAGGGCTTTTTTCATGTCACTTCCTGCCACGACATCACTTCCGGCTTATGACGTCACTTCCGGTGGGCGGGTCCCGACACGTGCCAATCAAAAGTGAGTACCTGTTCTTAAATCATTTAGATGACACCACTGCATCCAAGCCCTCCATGTCATGGTCCTGGCTTTTCTTGTTGGGTTGTGCCAAGGGGCCTGTCCTTGCCCAGCGGCGGCTTAGCTCTTAGCAGACGATACGTCACCCGACACCCCCAGCCCAGATAGCAAAAGCCTCTCTTGCCCTAAATGTTGCATAAGTAGCAGGTCCAGGGCGGGGCGGGGGAGGTGTTGGGGCGGCCCTGCCCGTGGCGCCCTCCAAGCGCAGGGAGATAAAGGTCGGGCACCTCTCCGGAGCTGGTGTTGTGTCCTGGCTTTGCAAGGGGTTCTCTGTCAGTTTGCGAGGAGCCAGAATTGCAAGATGCAGGCTGTGCTGCCGAGCCTTGTGGGGCTCCTGCTCTGGGCGTTGTGCGTTCAGGCCGAAGTTGTCGTGCAGCCTGATTTTGACAACCAGAAGGTACGGACCGGGGATGCTGGAGGAAGGAAAACGCCAGGAGCGTTGCAAATTGTGAATGAAAGCAGAACTCTAAAGATGGAGGGTGGCTTCTGCCTGCAGCGTGGGGGGCGGGGGATTGGACTCACCAAGCGTGACTCTCCAGTTTGCAGGAATATGGAACGTGATGGGCGGGATATCCAACTGCCCCACATTCCAGGGCATGAAGGATTCCATAAGAACTTCTGCTGCAGTTGTAAAACCCCTTCCAAATGGAGACGTGCAGATAACCACCGGCTACCCTCTGTAAGTGTCCTGGTGCGTGTGTGTTTGGGGAAGAGGGCCTCCACGTCATGGGCAATGGCACAGAGAAGCCACAATGCGTCCTGTGCCATGTTGTTCTCAGTGCTGAATCAATCACTCAACTCCAAACATAGATGCCGCGTTCAGGACATTCTAAAAAGGGTGTGGAGTTCTTCCAACTTTCAAAAAGTGTGTTTTATTGATGCCACTTCCTGCTTAATGATGCCACAATGATGCCACTTCCTGCTTAATGACATCACTTCGGCCCTAGGTCTTAGGGGGGTCCTGACAGGTTGTCAAACCTAAAAAGGGAGTCTTGGTGCAAAAAGGGTTGGGAGCCACTGGTTTAAAAGGACTAGATTTCCTTCCCTGACCATTTTTTTAAATGTGTTTCAGCCCTGAAGAATGTAAGAAAATGGAGATGCACTTTACAAAGACTGACCAGCCTGGACACTTCACCAGTAATGATGGTCAGAGGCTTTCTGCGAACAGAGTTAATGCATATCTCTCTCTCTCTCTCTCTCTCTCTCTCTCTCTCTCTCTCTCTCTCTGTGTGTGTGTGTGTGCGTGCGCGTGCGTGCGTGCTTAATTTGGCCTTTGTGGGCTGAGATGGGGGTGATTTGGGCCTGTCCCATAACTGGACACTTTGTGGCAAGGGTTCTAGAGGGAGTAGGGAATCCTTGCTGAACGATCAGAATATAAACGCAGTTGGAGGAAGTCCTTTCTAAGTATTTAATGGTACAAAATATTCATATGTCGTTTTGTAAAACTGACAAATAGGGACTGAGAGGGAAAATGGGGACATCATCCCTCTGTCTTTTCAAACTTTGAACAGAGTGCTGGAACGTGGAGCCAGCTTGTTTAGTAGCAAGCAATGGGGCAAAATCCCGCTTGCAGGTTTGCCTTGTAATAACTGCAAGAGCAAAAGGGACTAGAGACTTGCGTGGTTCTGAGCAAAAGGAGAACAAGCGCTTACGGAAACTACCCCAGGGAGAGGGACAGGCCTCCTGTAGGTCACAGGCTGGAGCCAATCAGGGTTCTCTCTGTTTCCTATGTAGAGAAGGCCACCAGGGACACACGTGTGATGGAAACAGACTACAGCAACTTTGCCATCCTCTACACCTTCAAGGAGCCCCTGGACAAAGCGGAGCCGAGCAGCACCACCCTCCAGCTCTACAGTACGTGGTTTGTCCATGTGCAAGAGAGATCATGATGGTGGCAGCATGGCTAAGAGCCACTGTCTGACTCTAAAGTCTGTGCAATTGCACCGGGCAACAAGCTTTAGGGGGTCAACATGCTGGGCACTAGTGGCCACAACTGTCAAAACCTTGGTATGTATGAATAATACCATCACGTTATGTATCACTGGAAAGGTGGTTTAATGCAGAACACAATGAAAGAAACCAGAGTGTAGTATTTGTGCTCCAAAGTTATGGCCAAAAAAAGAGAAAAATACAACGTGATGTCACTTCCTGTTGTGACATCACTTCCGGGGCAACATTTTGCCCTCTGCACTGGGCTACACTTTCATTAGCCACATCCCAAGCAGCTGCCTCTGTGTGAATTTAAGCATATGTGTGAGTGTGTACTTGTTCTGGTCTCCTTCCAATCTAGCCAGAGCTCCACATGTAAGCCCAGAAGTGCTGGAGAAATTCAAGAAGCATTATCACGATGTGGGACTCACGGATGACCTGATGGTTCTGCCACCCAAATCTGGTGAGTGCGCTCAGCTCTCCTTTCCACATCTCCCTAGTGTGGTTCTTAAGAATCATTACCGTGTTTTGGGTTAGCGATGCAAGCCTATGCATGTCAACTCAGAAGGCCGTCTCATGGTCTTCTAATGGGTTTACTCCCAGCTAAGTGCATACAGGATACCAGTCCTGAGTATCCAGTCTGTTGGGCTTTGACCCACAGGATGGGGACCGTAGTCACAGTTCTGCTCTCTGACACACACAAATCTCTCTTTCCATTGCAGACGCATGTTTCAAAGCACTCAGGTGAGACTTACGGAACAAGGTGTTTCCTGCATCTGGAGAACTGGAGTGCGAGGGTCAAGGGTCACTTGGTTCTTTGGTCTTCATAAAACCACCAGACTTCCCTTGAAAGATCAGGTGTCACTCTTGTGCAGCATCCTGCTTTCCACAAGATCAGTCATGTGCGTCCAAGAAGCTCACAAGTCGGAATTGAAAGCAACTCCCAAAAACTGGTACTCAGGGATACACTGCCTCTGAATATGGAGGTTCCATTTAGCTCTCAGGGCTAACAGCTATTTCTAGATCTCTGCAGAAGTTTATTTTCAGACCAGTGTCCAACAGCTTCTGGCTTGCACATGTGCAAAGGAGCGATGAGGTTCCAGAGGCATGTCAATTTCAGCCGAGAGAACAAGGGTTCCCTAAAGCATCTTTGTTTCCCTGGAGTTCTGCTGAAGTCCTTCCTGGGCCTTTCTCAGCAGATAACCCCCCCCCCCGCAAGCTGGTTGTCCCATCCCATCCTAGACAGTGTAAGAATGATCTGTGGGGGAGCTGACACCCCCCTGTAGAAACATGCACTCACAATTTAACACTCCAGTGCTCATCCCTGCTCTTGTTTCGTAGTGACTGAGAAGGACCCGATCCACTCAACACGGCGCTCACTCAGCCCCACTGCAGAAGCCCCAACGAGCTGGAAACGGGAGTTGCTGTTCACGCCCCCCCTCTTTCCCCACCCCAACATTGCCAACTTTATTGTCACTGGAGCTTGAGCTCTGTTGGCAAAGCCCCTTCTGCACCATCAATAAAAACACTTCCTTTGAGCTCTGCCTTTCTCGGTATTTTTTTTTTTTGGCGGGGGGGGGAGGAATGGGAAGATTCCCTGTCATGGAAACAGAATAATAAAAATCACTCGACTGGGAGAGACCCAACAGCAATCAGTATACCAACTAAATTCCCAGCAGGAGATTTGTAGATGATGAATAAATGCAAATCAATTCCCTGCGGTGCCAAAAAAAGATTTCTGATATCTAAGCTGTGATTGCCACCTAAAGGCGACTTTGAGTCTCATATTTCTAGTCCGCTGCTTGCTCCTCTATTTTCAAACAGGAGCCCATGTTTTAAAACATTTATTGTTAAATGAAATAAAAATGGGTTTGGAATATGTGCCACACAGCACGGAGCTCCCTAACTCACACATGCCACTTTGAAAATCAAAGTGAAAAGGTTTGGCAAATTCAAAGTGAGTCAAGCCATCAGGTTGGTAGGAGCAGCTGTGCCTCAGATTTGGCTTTGCTGCAGTATAATGTGTGGAAATTGTCCTTCTGGCAGGAATCTGGGTCTGGGGGTGCAAGCCTGTTGTGAGGCTGGCACAGTGAGGCCAGCAACATTTGGCCGGCACAAGGGCCACCGTAAAGCGCGCTTGGACCACAGGGACCACGAAGGTGGCGCACATCTGTGTGCTGGCCTCCCTCACTCCGAGAGCGGTCCAAATGTGCTTTACGGTGTCCCTTGTGCCCGCCAAACTTTGCTGGCCTAACTGTGCCTGCCTAACTCCAGGTTAGGATTGTGCTCTGAGACGTCTCAGATGCTTCAAGGTCTGAGATGTGGGAAGCCTGGCTGGAGGGTTGGGGTAAGCATCAGGGAAACCCAACCACAAGTACATTTTTGCATTCTGTGTATTTCATGTATTACGTCGAAGCTGTGGGAGAGCTCACGCTGACCTGGGCTTGCCAGATCTCAGCCCAAGGCTCGGTCTGCCAGGTGTCAGGTGTTGAAGAGCTTGCAAGACTTACGTTTCAGGGGGTCTGCTCCACGGCCTCACAGCTCCCTGCCATTCAAGCGTCAGTGTGCCACGGTGCTCCATCTTCTCCGAGGAGCCTAGAAGGGCAGAAGGAGAGGCAGGTGGTGTCGCGAAATGCTTGCACTTTTGCAACGGTTAAACTGGCCGCAACAATTTCATTTCAAAACACAACTTCAAAAGGCATTTGACTCAGCAGTCTGCGAAAGGAATGACTGGAAAAATGGAGGAAAGCCCTCGTTTTAAAAAAAGAAATAGATCAGATTTCCCTCATTCCCCCTTTATGTTTCTTTTTACCATTCCTTTGCTGCAAGGTGCTGCCTTAGCACCAGATTTTTGGGGTCACTCAGTACATCATCAGGCCCTGAACTGTAGATTTGGGGGGCTTCCAGCTAGATAACCTTGTACAGACCGTGCCTGTGTGCCCTGCTGCAGTCAGGTCTTTCCCCCCTGTCCTGTGATCAAAGCACCCAAGACCTTTGCAGGTTGACTGCAGGCCAAATGCCCACTGGGAGTCCGGCCAACACAAATGCCCGCTTTTGTTTGGAGAGCAGCAAACGGGCCTTTGTGTTCTGTGAGGTCATCCTCAAGTGGCCTTTCGGGGCAGCCACACTCCTGCCAACACTAACTTCTGCAGTTGCATACGTGGCTGGGGGGGGGACACAACGACTGGAGGGCAAAAGGGGACGGGGAGGTCTTTGCACTTAGAGGGGGCAATTCCCTATAAAGCCAGAGCCCCTTTGAGGCTTCCGTCTATCGCTCTCCAGTGTCTCAGACTTTTCTTTTACCAGCACGAAGGAAGAAGGTTCAGGATGAAGGTCTGGCTGATTACCTTGGGGCTCACCCTGCTCTGCTCTGTCTTTGCGGTTGAAGATGTCGGACAGGTAACAAATCCTAAGGCTTTTCTACCGGATTCACGCTGGTGAAAGGCCCCTGTCATCCCACATTTGAACCCGAATCCGTGCCCATGTTGCAGACTGGAGCTCAAGTCCTAACCAACCTTCCAGCTCTGGGGTAAAGACAATGCAGCTCAGAGGTAAAGGAACAAACATTCCTGTTATCTGGAGGAGGCCTCCGTGACTGCCCGCCAAATGCCGGATGCAGCACATGCCCCACTGGCACAGCTAGGTCAATGCTGGAAAGTTGGTTAGGATTGCGCCGAGACTGGGATGCCATCAACAGACTTCTCTCCTCTGCCGTGAATTTTTCTGGCCCTCTTTGTAAGCTATCCAAGCAAAGGGCTATCATGGCAACCAGGGCAGGGAATTCAGAGCGAATGCCTGCCTTGACCCCTCACAATGTCTTTTGTCTTCAGGTGACAGGGACGTGGCACAACATTGCCATCGCGTCTGACTGCAAGTGTCTGATGAAGCACCAAGATAAAATGAAGATGACCGTCGTCAACCTGGTTGCAGAAAACCCCGGGAGCATCACCATGGAAACCAGAATCCCCATGTAAGTGTCCAGCTGTGTGCCAGGCATGTGGTCTGTGCGGCCATTTTGCTGCTGCGATGGCAAAATGTCAGAGGTCTGGGAGGGCAACTGCCAGGGAACCAGCTGGGGCACCTCCCTGATGAGGAATGGTTGCCTCCAGTTTTTCTCCAGAAACTGTCTAGTCCCCTTTTAAAGGCGCCTAGTACCAGATGCCATCACCACCTCCTGTGGCAAGGCGTTCCACAGATTAATTACCTGCCGGGTAAAAAAGTATTTCCTTTTATCTGTTCTCGCTCTCCCAACACTCAATTTTAGTGTCTGTCCCTGGTTCTGGTGTTGAGAGGGAGGGAAAACAACATCCCTCTATCCACTTTATCCATCCCATGCAGAATTTTGTACATCTCAATCAAGCCTCCCCCCCCCTCAGGCGCCTTTTTTCCAGCCTGATTGGTGACACCAATATACAAACCTTTGCATGATCTCTCCCAGGAGTTGCATGTAGGGGTTAAACGACACAAAAGGCTTTCATTTCACTTTACTTGGATGCAAACGTGCCTGAAGCTTCCTGTCCCAATGAATTTTGTTCTCCTCTCCTCTTGCAGGCCTGGAGGTTGCAAGAATATCAAAATGGAGTTTACGAAACAGGACAACGGACATTACTTCCATACATGTGGTCTGTATGAGTGAGATTTGGCTCCTTAATAATTTTCTCCTCCTGAATCAGAAAACCTTCTCGTTGGGGTAGCTGATGACCAGGGTGTAGCTGAGAGGGTCGTGGGAAGGAACTCAGCTCAGGAACCCATCACCCCAATCCCAAGAGCAGTGGTTCCCCAACTTTTTTGACTAGTGGCTCCCTTGACCTGCTGGGCCATTGGCTGAGGCACCCCATTAGGGCTACAATGCCCTAGAGAGTTATCACTGGTCAGCACAGCCTGTACCGAGTCAAAGCATCCAACTTGATACAAGGCAACTGTTTTTGTGGGAACATTGACTGCTGTGCATTTTTGTTTGTAGAAATTTGTTGCCATATTGTAAGGAAACTGATCAGAGTGTGATTTGCAGCTCAGTGCCTCAATGATAGGGAATGGAAGCAGAATGTAGCTCTCATTCTCTCTACATTCTTTGGGTTAGAATGAGGGCTACATTCTACTTCCATTCCCCATCATTATTCCCTTTTTTCTTCTTCCCTTTTTTCTTGCCTCCAGAATGGGGTGACAAGACCATCCAGGAAGTCGACACAACTCACAAGGATGTCCTGTTGGTAAAGGCCATCCATGAGAAGAAAGGCAAGACCTGCACAGTGAGGTCAATACTTGGTAAGTATGTTGGGGCAGTGGGGTCGGGGGAGTAAGTTGCCATATCCAACTTGAGGGGTAGGAAGCATTTCTCTTTCTGCCCATGCATTCAAGGTGACATAGGATGGCGCATGCCTGTGTGCTGGTGTCGCTGACTCCAAGAGTGGTCCAAACATGCTTTCCGGTGTCCCTTGTGCCGGCCAAACTTTGCTGGCCTAACTGTGCTGGCCTAGCTCCAGATAAGGAGCCTTTAGCGGCTCCCGTGTTTTTGAAGCGTCCTGAGAGGGTTTCCTTCGCTTAGAGCCCCATTTCCTAAGGGAGAGAGCTATAAACATCACGTAGCACTCAGGCCTTGTCTCTGTTGCTTGATTGTCCAGCCCGCGAACGCACAGTCAATCCAGAAGTCATCGATGACTTTGTCCAGAAGGCTAAGGCGGACGGCCTCAAATCGGAGCACATCAAGATCATGCCTACAGAAGGTAGGACAGGTCTCAGTTGTATCAGTAACGGGGCATCTTCTGGCTCAAGGGTGTGACAGCCAGGCTGGCAGGAGGGCTGGTGACACTTTGCATGAAAAGAAGTGATACACACATATCGTTGGTCCCTTTGTGCCTTGCGATTGCACTGCAGTGATTTGACGGGTGATCTGACAACCCTTTTGTTTTGTCTTCCCAGTGGCCTGCATTGAATCGCAATAGGTGAGTTTTCCCACTGAGTCCATTGACGGGATTCCATTTGGATCCATGTAGGAAGAAATCAGACAGGACCCCTTGAGGGAGTTGGGGCGAACACCCAGTTCTGGCCGGCGTGTGCTTCCTGCTGTGCCAGGGTGAATTTGGAGATTCCATCTGAATCTGAGAAAAACCCCCTGGATCGTGGCCTGGGCACAACCCAACGCATTGACCCTAACCCAGTTCCTCAACTGCTTTTGCAATTTTGGGGTTGGCAAGGAGAAGGAGGTGGGGGGGGAGGCCCCAGCAAAAATGCCGCAATGAGACCACACTGAGCTAGAGGCCTGACACAGCATCTCAAGTTCAAATCCTTTTTCCCGATAGGCGACTGAAGCCGACTCGGAGACTGCATTCCAGAGAAGCGCTCCACCTTTCTTTGCCCTGTGACTTGGGGCTTTGCAAAGCCCCCGAGACGGACGTCTCCTCCGACTGTCAATAAATAGATTCAGAAACTGCACCCCATGTACTTTGTCATTGTGTCTGTGTGCGGATGTGTTTGTGGAGGCAGGAGAGGAGCTCTGAGATTCCAACCGTGACTAGAAATTCTGGAGAAATCTGGTTTCTGAGGCCACTATCTGGCTGGCAGGGGCTCTGTTAAGGGTTTGAGAGCGAGAGAGTCCTCCTGGATCGAGCCCAAAGTCCATCTGTCCCAGTATTCTCACAGTGGCCGAACAGATGCTCCAATGGGAAGCACACTGGTAGACTGTCTCTGTAAATGGGTGCTTCTTTCATAGCTATCATTGCTTACAAGAGGAACCCTTCTGGATCAGATTAATAGACCGTCTTTTCCAGCATCCTGCTTCCCACAGTGCCCCCCCCTTATATGCCTTCAGCAAGTCCACAAGCAGGGCATCCTGGCCAGTCTCTTGGTGCTGTTGCTCTGCCTCCCACAAAGCTGGCATTCAGAGACAGACTTCCTGTACACATGGAGTGACTACCAGTTGCGATCCTGGCCCATGTGCTGCCTGGGGCTAGGACCTCAGAGTGCTGCCCCCCCTCGCAGAGGCTGCTGCCCCCTCACCCACCAGGAGCATCCGGACCCTCATGTAGCATCTTCCAGCCCCCCCCAAAGGCATTCTGAAGCCTCCAGAGGACGGGTAAACATTACTTCCGGTTTTCGTCACTTTGGAATGCTTTCCGAGGGCTGGAGGACATTGCACACAAATGCCCGGCTCTTGGGAGAGCTCTGGAGGGTAGATTGCAGCAACTTGGTGGTGGCTAGCAGTGGTGGCAGTGGGGGGGGCCTGCCCCATAGGCCCACCACCCAGGAACATGTAGTTCCTGGACCCTCCCTGAGGGATGCCACTGGGTGCCATACAACCATCATGACTGCGGATGGACCTGGTCTCCTCCTCCCAGGATCTTCCTTGGCCGACCTTATTCAGCCTTCAGTCTCCAGCAGTTCTTTCCTCCTGCCATAACCAGTATCCAAAGGATGCGAACCTCAGAAGAGGCCCTATGCTGGATCAGGCCACAGGGGGCCCATCTAGCCCTGCATCTCACAGTGGCCCACCAGGTGCCTCAGGGAGCACACAAGACACCTGCATCCTATTGCCACTCCCTTGCACCTGGCATTTGAGACAGGAATGAAGCAGAATGCCCGTGTTGAGTGGTAGGGACAGGCCATGGAAGGCTTTGAATGCAAGGACTAGGAGATTCTGCTTGATGCTGAGCAGGGATGAACTAGGAACAAGGGATGGAATTAACAGGTGGGTGTGACACGATGGGAGCAACAAATGGCCTGAGCAGCTCCCTGGATGGCAGAGTATAGGCATGACATCCACTGATACGGATACCATGGATAACTGAGACACCTGTTAAAAAGATGGGCAAACATTAAGCAAATCCCCTTTTTTTACCTTGTTGAAGCAAAACCACCTTGTGTTCCCTTATCTTTAAAGAATGCACTCCCAGTACCCCTGGCTTCAGGTATCCACGGTGGGGCCCAGCCGATACCATGGCAGGCCTATATGAAATTATTGTAGGCTGTTAAATGCAGCAGCTGTTTACAGGGATGAAAATCTTGAGATTTTTTTTCTTTCAAAAAGGTATTTCTCTGGTTGGTGGTCCCTTGAAAATGTTGCAAGAATGCATCTTTTAAATGCTTTTTAATGCTGCACAAATGTGTCTATGGTAGTAAATGGAGTCTCTGCAACTCCCTGAAACTCAGCTCATGACACACACACACACACACACACACACACACACACACACACACACACA
>JAJKFI010036505.1:0-13156 GCA_029204185.1 Lerista edwardsae
GGGCGGGGCCAACTTGTCTACAAATGCCTCCTGGTTCTGGTGTTGTGCAAGAGGGGAAAAAAAGGCATCCCTCTATCCATCCCCTGCATAATTTTGTAAATAGCTCTGAATGGAGACTTGGCCTTCTATGTAGACCAACTGAAGGAGTCTGAGTCTCCATTTGGAGCTTTTTACAAAATAGCTTCTCCCACCCACACAACACCAGAACCAGGGGGCATTTATCCAGCATGTAGTTAGTCTGTGGAACTCTTTGCCACAGGATGTGGTGGCGGCGTCTGCAAGGGATGGATGAAGTGGATAGGGAGATATTCTTCTCCCTCTAGCACAATGCCAGAACCAGGGGACATGCTCTGAAACACAGTGTTGCGGGAGACAGAACAAAATGCTTTACCCAGCATTTAATTAGCCTGATGCCTGTGGAGCTGAGCGCTGCTGTTTTCCTGGAGGCTGTGATGCCAAAGCCGTCTGGGAATTGGCTCCCTCTGGGTAAACAGGCCCTCGCCTCCGACCTCTGATCCCTTTCGGGAAGAGCTGAGGGACTGATTAATGACCCACCAGACAGCCCTTCCCATCCTGCCCACAGGCGCCTTGTGGGCCATTGAGGTCTGACCATGGTGCCGGCCATCATCCTGCTTCTCTCTGGCCTGCTGTTGGCCTCACCCTCCTGTGCTCAGCGCCGGCGGAGACCGACCGCTCCGGAGCAGCCCATTGACAAGATCGGTGTCCAGGCTAACTTCGATCCCAACCTGGTAAGGAGGAAAGAGTGGGGCAGCGGAGGGTATGTGTCCGTGTCGCGTACTCTAAGGCCAGCTAAACTGCTCTTGTAGCCTCATGGAGAAAACACAGCTGTTCGCATGCAGATAAGTGACTGTGTTTAACAACTACCTCTTGCACACGAGACACATCCTTTCAGTCATTGGCTGAGCAGCTCTGATGTCACGGAATGTTCAAACACATTCTGGGTGAAGACTGGAAGCTTTGGCAGCTCTTGCACACCATTCCTTGGAAGAAGTGGGTGCATTAGTTTTTCTCTTCCACTGCTCCCAGATGCTCCTGGATCCGCTCAGAAGTCTGTTGCTCCCTCTGCTGTTCACAGTCCCTTTAAGATCTCTGCCCCACAATGTCCTGCGGAGTGGAAGGTTCCAGAAGTCTCCAAGTGCCAGGAGTGACTTGAGAAGGGGCCCTTGTGCATTTATTTGTTCTCCTCCCACAGCAATGAGCTGTTATTCAAACCCTGAACTTCCTCTTTCCTTATCTGCTCCTTTTGCTTGGCAGAGATCTTCCCTGCCAAGCCACTGATAAGGGCAACTTCTGTGTAATCCTTAGTTCTTGGAAAGGTTCAGGTGCCAAGGGGGCAGGTGGAGATGCCAAATTATGCCACCATCCCCTCTTCTCTCTCTCATCTCTGCGGTGGTTGAGCTTGAAATGATACGCACTGCGAGGAGTCTGGTTTGACGCTTGGTGCTAGTTTATGACGAATCAGGTATTTCCAAATTCAACTCTGTTGTGCTAAAACAACCACCACCCTTGAAGGCTTCCTGTCCCCTTAAGCAAATCTGTCCTTCCTTCCTTGCTGCCATTCATACCTTAAATCCCACATTTTCCATGGTGTCTTTCATTCTTCGTCCCTTTTCCCTGCTATGCTATGAAACTGTGTCAATATCCAGACTGTAAGCTCTTTGGGGCAGAGATCTGCTGTCTTTTCACGCCATGCAAAGCTTGAATTTTGCACTAGCTCAGCTACATAAATGCAAAACAATGAATAGATCCAAACAAGTCTGACTTCGAGGCATGGGCCACTGCTTTGTGGTGGAGCAAGCAAGATGCTTCCCTGGCGTTCAGAACCTGAGTTTCTCCCCTTCCAGTTTGCAGGGAAATGGTTCCTGGTCGGGGTGGCCTCCGGGTGTAGCTACTTGAGCGAAAACAGCCACCGGCTGGAAGCGACAAATATGGTGGTATCTGTGACGGACACAATCCCTTCCGATTCCTTGCTGGTTGGCACTTTCCGCCCGCTGTAAGTCAGTGTGCTTGGCTGTGTTGGGATGGTATTTATTTATTTATTTATTATTAGATTTGTACCCCGCCTTATTGTGCCCGAAGGCACCCAAGGCGGCATTACAATATAGATATAAAAACAATATAACAATTCACAATTAAAAACAATTAAAACAGAATTAAACAATACAATCAAAAATTAAGAACACAATTAAAAACAAATTTAAAAACAATATAAAAACAACAAGCCCCGTGGGTTATAATAACCAGCCAGCCTGTCAACAATTAAAAACTTTTTGGAATAAAAAGGTCTTCAGCCCCCGCCGAAATATAAACAAAGAGGGAGCAGTTCTCAATTCTAAGGGGAGGGTGTTCCAGAGTTGGGGGGCCACCACCGAAAAGGCCCTCTTCCTGGCCGCCACCCCTCTCACTTCTCCTGGTGGCGGCACAGTCAGGAGGGCCCCCCAGATGATCTAAGAGTACGGGTTGGATTATATGGAAGAAGGCGGTCCCTCAAATACCCCGGACCCGAGCCATAAAGGGTATGTTCCTCTCTCTTTCTCTGTGGCTTCCCTCTTTCCATGCTGGCTTCCCCCTTGCCGTGGCTGCAGGCAGTATTCATAGGCTTACCACCTCCTGTGGCAAGGAGTTCCACAGGTTAATTACCTGCTGGTAATTATAGCGTACTCCATATGTTGAAACATTTATGGGGCCTAAGCCAGTGTCCATAAGAACATAAGAAGAGCCATGCTGGATCAGGCAAAGGCCCATCTAGTCCAGCTTCCTGTATCCCACAGCGGCCCACCAGGTGCCCCAGGGAGGCAAGAGACAACAAGATGCTTGCATCCTGTTGCCACTCCCTTGCACCTGGTACCAGTAGCCCATCACCTTTGTAAAGAGGTTGCACAATCCACCATTGCCTATAGCCCACGATGGACCCCTCCTCCAGAAATCCGTCCAATCCCCTCTTAAAGGCATCAAGACCAGATGCCATCACCACCTCCTGTGGCAAAGAGTTCCACAGATTAACTACCCGCTGAGTAAAAAAGTACTTCCTTTTATCTGTTTTAACTCTCCCAACCCTCAGTTTCAGTCCAGTCTGGCAGGGGTCAGGTGCTGGAACTGGTTTGTAACCGTTTCATTTTTCTCCTTCCTGCCTGCAGAGATGGCATTTGCTGGAACATCAAGCAGATTTTCTTTCCTACGAAGACTCCAGGCAGATATGTGTTGAGAGGTGTGTTTTGGGTGAGGATTGGACGGGCTGTGGTCCTCCAGCCAAGGATCCTGTAGGGAGGAACCCCCACCTTCACACGCTTCGCCGGTTGGGTGTCTGCCTTGTCTCGTGCTATTGTTTCAGGCATAGAGGCTCTGACACAAATAAGGGCACAGAGCCTTGGATTTGCACACATCCAGACAGCATTCGGTCATTGTCTGTGGTTCTCACTCAGGCCGCGGCAGCCCCACGGACGTGGTGGTGGGAGAGACGGACTACCGCAGCTATGCCATCGTGTACTACCAGAAATCCCGGAAGATCTCCGCCAAACTTTACGGTGGGAGCTCACTGGCCCACGTGCTGCTGGCTGGGCCTCCGAGTGGGAATTTGCTGCCATGATGGGGGCAACTCAGATGGGTTTTTAAAAGGGTCAGGGAGATTCACAGCAGAGGGGGCGTGTCCATCAACGGCTATTTGCCCCTTTAGCAAAGTAGAACCTCCAGGCTCAGAGGAAGTCTACCTCAAAGTGCCAGGGACATAAAACTGGGGAGGACTTCCTGGGGCAACTGGTTGCCCACTGTCAGAAGGAGGAGGCTGGAATAGTTGGGCCTTTGGGTGGCTTCTCTAGCTTTAACATCCCGTTCTGAAACTTTTCCTTAGGCCGGGCCGCCCGAGTCAGCGATGCCATCGTGGCTAAATTTGAAGAGCGCGTGCAGAGTGCAGGGCTAAACGAGGACCTCACCTACTACTTCCCTAACTACGGTAAGTTGTGGCCGGCCCCAGAATTCTGGAGGGTTGGTTTTGCAGAGGGGTGGGTGGGTGGGTGGCCTCAGGGAGCCCCACTCCCAGCATGCTCCTCTTCTCAGAAGCCAGAGGATGGCTCCTAACTTTGCCTGTGGTGTTTCTTCTTGGCAGGGTTCTGCGATTCAGCTGACCAGTTCCACATCCTGGATGGTGAGTTGCAGATATGAACGCATCTCTCCTGCCCTTGTGCTCTTTCGAAATAGAGCTGCCTGTGTTTTCTGCGCAATGTTTTGGCATTAAATTGGGGGGGGGGTCATCAGTTTGAGCATGCAATCCTGACCTGGAGTTAGGCCGGCACAGTTAGGCCAGCAAAGTTTGGCCGCACAAGGGACACCGTCAAGTATGTTTGGACCACTCTCGGAGCTGGAGAGGCCAGCACACAGACGTGTACCATCCTCCCTGACTCCGAGAGTGGTCCAAACATGCTTCACAGTGGCCTTTGTGCCGGCCAAACTTTGCTGGCCTAACTGTGCCAGCCTAGCTCCAGGGTTAGGATGGCACCTAAAGAATCTTTGTTTCTTTTTCTAGAAGCGAGTTACTAATTATTTTAAAACAAAAACCATTTTGTAAAAAATATATATTCAGATGTGCCAAAGACAAGTACAAACTTTTCATCCAGTTCCCTTCTGAAAATATGAAACTAATAAGATTAGATTCAAAAAGTCATGGTCCAAACCCATGATCACACACCTCTCCTAAATTTGATGTTAGTTTTCAACAAGTTACTAGTTCTTATGAGTGAAGGTACAGTATAGTCTAGGCCAGTGTGTCTCTTTTCTGCCTTTCAGAGACTAAGTATGGGAGGGCCCGCTGAAGTATGAGGGGCTGAGCAACTGGCTGCAAACAGATGGTGCTGTCCTGTCCTGGATCGATCCCTCTTGGATTGCATTTGAAGATGCACACCTGGATGAGCTTCCCTGAGTCATCAAATCTCACCCCACCCCTTTTGCAGGTTCAACCCTCTGTTTCCAACAGCTTGAGCTACAATTAAAGTGATTCTAAGAAACTAGGAACAGATGTTTCTATGTTTGTATAAAAGAATGGAACAAAACTTGCCCATTCTTCCTGTTTAAGGCAAACCAGTAAATTTCAGTCTTGTAAATTCTACACCAAGGACGTATCAAAAAAGGTCTCCTTGCAAGACATTGGATCTGAGAAGCTTTGAGATGCTTGGACGTTTGAGAGGCTTGAGATGTCAGTGCGTCATTAATCTGTGGAACTCCTTGCCACAGGACGTGGTGATGGTGTCTGGCCTAGGTGCCTTTCAAAGGGGATTGGATAGATTTCTGGAGGAAAAGTCCATTGTGGGCTATAGCCAACAGGATGCAGGGATCTTGTTGTCTTCTGTGCTCCCTGAGGCATCTGGTGGGCTATTGTGAGATGTAGGAAGCTGGACTAAGTTGGCCTGTGGCCTGATCCAGCAAGGTGCCTCTTCTGATGTTGCCGCCTTTCAAGTTTTTGTGCCCTCATCCCAAGTCTGGAAGCAGATTTGGGAAGAGTATGGCTAAGGCTCGTCTCCAGCAAGTGCACCTGCAGGTCTGGTCGGTCGCTGTGAAGGGCAGATTTTGCATTATGCCAGCTGGCTGGGAATCTTCTGCATTGCCTTTGGATAACGTCCTATCAGGTAATGATGTTCTCCTCCTATATCGCTCACTAAAACAACACCCTCTTTGGCTGTGAAATCCCTGCAGGAGAGAGGGCAGGCCTGCAGAACAGAGTCTCCACAATCATGCAATTGTGCGGCTGGCACGGAAATCTGTACGAAGCCCAACATGGTTTAGGGCACAATCCTAACCTGGAGTTAGGCTTCCTGCCCCCTTGCAAGGATGTCACAGCAACCAGTGAGGGCCTGGTGGCCCCACAACAGGAGCAAACCACACTCTCCCTGGCTGTTGCCCATATTTAAAGTGTTGGGAATTCAGAAATTCTGCCGAGGACATAGAAAAATGTGGCACTCCAGCCAGGCGCAGATGGGGCTCACACCTGACTGTTTTCTCCAGAGGGCTGGAATGTTCCAGAACGCGCCGGCTTTTGCTGAGAAGGCCGTTTGCTGGGCAGGGCTTCGGCCCTCCCTGCAGAGCTGGCGATTGTGCAGCCTGCTTTGTCGTTCCTGCTTGGACTGGATGCCCACGTTGCTGGCTGGTGGCATCCCACATGCCAGCACCTTATGACCCACCGCAGCTCATGTTGCGCCTGCAATTGGCTGAGGTGGAATTGGCCAGAAATCACTCGGCCGGCTTGGGCTGTTTCTGCGCCTCTCATGTGCCTTGTAACAATGCACACATTGAACAGATGCAACCTGTTGTTGTTGTTGTTTTTAAGTCACTGCATCTCAAGGAAAGTTGCACCTGTTGAATTTCTCTCTATTGGGCTGCTGTTCGTAGACTGACAGCTGCTGACCCAGCAGCCTGGCATGCAAAAATCAAGTCAGAGGGCTTGAATAGTAACTGACCGGTTACTATTCAAGTCACAGTAAAAACATGCCCAGAAGGTGGAAGTTATGCAAGCAAAGGGACTGAATCTTGTGTCCCCTTTCACAACTGTGTCACCAAATCTGTATTGAATGTAATGTGCAGTTATGTAAAAGGGGGAATTCTGCTACAGCAGCTTCTCCCTGATGCTGTTGTGGTGTTGGGAGAAGTTGCATTAGATGAAATTCCCCCTTGTGCGAGGCAAAAAGAGACCTGGAGCCTTTGGTTTTGTTAATCTCTTATGCAATACAAGGGCTGTTTTCGAGGGAGGGGAAGGGGAATGAAGTTGCTGTTGGAGCTGTGGAATGTTTCCACCTTCAACCCTCCCCCCCCCAAAAGCAGCTGTTGGGGGGTGAAAGCATAACAGTTCCTTACGCAAACAGTCTTACATAAACTGAATTTTGGCAAGCCTGACAAGGAACATGTGGGGTGATGCTTTTGATGTAGGTTTGGAGGGGGGAAGAGACTGTTGGCAAAGGTGGGCAGGGGGATTATGGAACAGCTCCTGCTGGAAGGCAAACTCTTGCACAACCCCGGCTTAGCTCGGACTCTCAGAAGGTGCCCTGGATGCAGAATTCCCCGCTTGTGACCTTTGTAGCTCTGTGGCCCCTCCTGTCTTCCTCCTCGGAGGGTTGGAGCATCACCCGTCAAGTAGGAGAGTGATTGTAGCCTCTTGATCACTCTCGCTGTGGGTCCTTGCATGTTTTTTTTGGGGGGGGCGCTGAACCTGCCCCCCTGCCTGAGTGCGGACTTGCTGATGACACGGCAGAGGCCAAAGGTCCACGGAGTCTCTCCAGAGGAGCCCTTGCCCTGTTTGTTTAAGGCTTGCAGATACCAGGTGCTAGCCAGGGAAGGGCCTCGCTGGGCCGGGCACCCCTGCGCGAGAGGGAGCCTGGAGCACGCGCTCTCCTTCCTTCCTTCCCGCCTTGGCCCACGGCCTTGCCCCGCTGCAGGGGGCTTGGCCCGCACAGAGCTGGCCGCGAGTCCATATTTAGCTTGCAGAGTTTCAAACCATTCCCAGCTCCAGGCAAACAGCAGGGAACAATGGCGTGGGGCAGGAGGAGCGTCTCGGCAGGCCGCTGGCCTGTTTCTGTTGCGTAACCCGGCTCGGCGGGGGAGAGGGGGGCTGGCGTTTGCCCGCGTGGTCCAGCCCTGCGCTGTAAACAGCAATAAATAGCCGCTCGGCCTGAGCTTCGGCCAACAGTTTCTGGACACGTTCAGCACAGAGGGGCTCACTGCAGAGCGTCAAACATGCGGGCGCACTTTGTCAGCGTTCTGGGCCTGGCCATGCTCTGCTTGCTCCAGGCGCAAGCGGAAGTGCCCATTCAGCCCGGCTTCCAGCAGGATCAGGTAACCGAGCCTGTGACCCTCTGCCCCGAGTCCAGGGGGTGAGGAGCTGAGTTGATGACGTGTGCAAGATGCTCTCAGCTAGCCAGCTTCAGCCCTGGTCTAGACGGAAGGTGGAAGGATCTGCTAGCGGATCTGCTTTGTGAGACCTTAGCGGCTGGTTCAGATGGGCTTTGCTGAACCTGAGCTTCAAGGCAGTCGCTTAGATCAAGGGGCTTACAAATTGACTATTGCAGGAGGTGTTTTGAGCTGGATGCGCAGAGGAGAAAGACAGAGCCGTTGATGGCCTCGTTCCGGAGCTGAGCCATAGTGTTGAGAACCGGCTGAGCACACAGTCCTGTGTATTTGATGGCTGGGCGAAGGGGATCCCGTTTTCTCATTAGCACCCAGGCTAGGCGGGTTGAAGGCAGGCTGCATGATTTCTTTGCTCATTCCATGTTTCAACTATCAGCGTGGGGCACATCAACCTGTTGCCCAGTGCAGTTGCCCCCCCCCCCTGCATCCCCCTAGCCACTGAGGGGGAGCTTCAGCAAGTGTGTGGCAGATTCAGGAAGGGTATCAGGATTGGGACCTGGGGTGCCTTCTCCAGCATGCCCAGGTGCCAGGACAAAGTGGCGATGGGAATGGTCTCTCTCTCCTAACTGGTGTTCGCAGTTTGTGGGGAACTGGTATGGAATCGGCTTCGCCTCCAACTCCCGGTGGTTCAAGGAGAAGAAGTCCGTGATGAAGATGTGCACCACGGTGGTGACGCCCATGGAAGACGGCAACTTGGAGGTCGCCTCCACTTACCCCAAGTATGGAGATGGGGATGGGGCAGGGTGGGACCTCCACACCCCTTCTTTGCCCGCAACCCCTTGCAAGCTGCCTTGGAGCTTAGAGGTTCCACATCCCCGCCCTGGCCATTGGCAGAGTCCAGTCCTAGTTTTGTTTAAATAGCTTTAGGTAGTGGCCACTGTCACTTGTCTTGTGACGGTGAGTTCCAAGGGCTCATGGTGATTATGGGAAGATCTTTCTTAGAGGAAGGGCGTACGATATCGTCCATGCCATGGGAATCCACACTCCTGCCCACTCTACGTTGAGGCAGCTCCCTATTTCCCACTTCAACAGGGCTGGGGAAACTTCCTGTCTGTAAATTTGGAGAGCTGCCGGAGCACCTTGTCTCTGTCCCATTGCATGATGCTTTTTGCGCCTTGCTCCCACTCCAGGCTTGACCAGTGTGAGACGAGGAAGACCATTTTTGTCCGGACGGCGGAGCCCGGCAGATTCACCTACACCAGCACACGTAAGTGACAAGGGAACGCTGACTCTCCTTGGGCAGTGCTGATGCAGGCAAAGAACAGCAGGACTCATTCTGGGGCCCAGAGAGAGACCATTGTCCCCTTGGCAAACAGACGGGCACCGTTTGGGGCGTCCGTCCAGGCCTCTTCTCCTCTGCTCTCCTCCCAGGCACAGGAAGCCAGCACGATGTCCGCGTGGTGGAGACCAACTACAGTGAGTACGCCTTGGTGCACGTCAAGAAAACAAGAGAGGCGGAGAGCTTCACCATGGTGACGCTGTACGGTACGTATGGGTGGCCTCTGCTCGGCTACCTTCACCCCACGCTGGGCCTTATTGTTCCCTTTCTGGGCTTTGGGCTGGGAGAAGTGCCCTGTGCAGGTGGCCGTGGGGTCCTGGGTTGGGGTCCTGGGACCTTGTGACTTCGCACATAGTGCTTAGGAAGTGTCTGCGTCCCGCTGTTGGCCTGTGAGCCCCAGATTGGATTTAATTAGAGTGATGCAAGGAGACTGCCAGATCCTGAATTCACTGGCCCCAGGCAACTCCCCAAGTCCCTTCCGCCTGCCCTGTTCCTGTGGAGAGACGCCCTTCCCTTTTCCTCCTCTTCCTCACTCGACTGGACTCTCTTTTTTCTGATTGCAGGTAGAAGCAAGGAGCTGAGGCCAGAACTGCTGCAAAAATTCACCCAGCTGGCCTTGGCTGAAGGACTGACCGAGGAAAACATCCTCATCTTGCCCAAGACCGGTAAGAGCAAGCTGGAGGTGACGGTGGTGGTCTTCACTCTGGGCGGGGGAATGAGAAGTTGGGTCAGGCTTGCGACGCAGGGCCTGTATTTTGCTTTAAAAAAAAAGGACTGAGCAAGGGTGACAGATAGTTTTCAGCGCAGATCACATGTTAGGGTGTGAATGTCTTACTTGCCTAGACTGTAGTACATCCCATAATCATGGTCCAAGTGCTGTGGGACGTGGTGTGCCCCCTATGTAGGTGAACTGGTGGTTAAGCCTGTTCCCTCTGGGGCAAAGTGGTATGGACTTGTCATCCGGATCCAGCCTGGGTGGCGTTTGGGTTCCTCAGTTGTGGTGCTGTGATTCGAAGGGCTTGTGCACACACAGGATTCTGCCGGCGGGCCTGGCTTCTTGGCTGCCCACCCCAAATGCCTTG
Organism: Lerista edwardsae; assembly: GCA_029204185.1. NCBI lineage: Eukaryota > Metazoa > Chordata > Lepidosauria > Squamata > Scincidae > Lerista > Lerista edwardsae. The sequence continues at coordinate 10,267 of JAJKFI010036505.1, forward strand.
GGGTCAGTGGTGTCATTCCAATGATTTAGGAACTCACTTTTGATTGGCACTTGTCGGGAACCCGGAACCAGCCACGGAGCCCGTTAGGATCCGGAACGCCCGTTGTGGTCCGTTCCCCCTGAATGACATCACTGCTTGGGGTGTACCTTGACTTCTCCTTGTTTTCCTCTCTCAACAGATCGGTGCATGGTGGAAACCGTGTAGGTGAGATTTCCAGTGGCTTGAAGGCTCCTCTGCCAGGCAGACCTTCCTTCCTGTTTAGACCTTGCAAGACGAGAGAGCAGGTCTGCCTAGGAAGACCCCTACCCTTGGGCCTAGGGGGCCCCTCGCACAGTGCTACGCAAATAGGGTCAGTCAAGTCTGTTTGGGCCTCTCTCAGAGTCAGGGGGGTCAGCACATAGACGTGCGCCATCCTCCTTGACTCTGAGAGTGGTCCAAATGCACTTTACGGTGGCCCGGTGCTGGCCAAAGTTGCTGGCCTAACTGTGCCGGCCTCGCTCCAGGTAGGAGAGCTGAGCTGCACAACCTCCCAACTTGCTTGTGCCGAATTGCGTGGCTGGGGTTGTGTCCAGAGGATGGAAATCTTTAGCACTGTTTTCCTTCTTTCTTTTCAAGCCGCCTGACACTCCTGTCTCGTCTCGAGAGAGGAAGATCATTTTCTCACCCGCAACCCCTGGATTTCCCCCGCACATGGAAAAGCAGTTGTGATTTATTGAAGCCCCGCTCCCACAAAACCCTCCCGTCTCTCTGAATGCGCAATAAAAAGTGTAGCTGAACACCCAGCTGTTGTTGCCTCGGCTCCATTCTGGGGGGGTGAGGTGGGGTACTGAGCTCAGGGCCTCCATACCTGAGCCAGTCACACAATACACAATTAAGCAGGAGGAGAGTGAGAAAACCTGGGCTACCTGGGGGGTGGGGTAGGTAGATTTGGGAGTCTTCCAGCTAGAGAAACCTACACTTAACTGTGCATGTGACCCCCCTCCCCAGTCAGGTGGGTTGAAGCACTGAGACCGTTTCAGGTTGACTGCTGCAGAATTACGACCCCTGGTTGAGGCTCACTTCCTTGCCCCTTGTAGAGATGGGAAGGATGGAGCGGTGACTCAGAAAGAGAGACAGCGAGCAGCCTCCTTGCTGGAGGAAAACCATCAGGGGATGCCATGGAGGGCCCAGCGCAAGGCTTAATTTCAGGCTGAAAGGCTCGATTCAGGCAGGAGCTTGGGGACCCAAGCGAAAGACACGCTCTGTTCTTCCTCCCACCTGATAGTTTGGCTGGAGGAAGGCCTTGCCAGGGGATTTAGATAAGGCAGGATCACCTTGCAGTCCTTTCCCCTCTCCGGACTGCAGCGGCTCCACCCGCTGGCACAAGGAGCTGCACAGTGTCCCAGGCCCTCCTTGCCACTGGACGCAGAGAGAGGCTGCCTTGGCCAATGTGCCCACACCAGGCAACCCGGTTCAGCCCAGGATGCCTCAGCGCAATCGACAGTCCCGGTGGCTGCATTTCAGGGGCCCCAGTGCAGGCCAGCTGGGAAGTCCCCTCTATGGGGAAGCACAGAAACCGGCTGTGGGATCACACAGGCCTCCTCCTCCTCGGCTGTTGATTGCAAGAAGCTCAGAGGGGACGTTTTGCTGCTGTTTCTCACATGGCACGTCTCATTCCGAGGCCTTCCGAGTCGACCCCTGAAGGAAGCGGCACACAACGGTGCCCGCTCACACTCTGGGCCTTTGGGACCCACGGAGACGGAGAGGGAAGGATGTTTGCAACCTTCCCAGTTATGCCTGCTGTCATAGCACAATTTCTCCCCGCATTAAGTGAGTGCAGCAGAAGTGTCCACGTGGTTGCTTGGAGCTGGAAAAAGAGGAGCCATTTGGGGGTGTCCTCAAGGAGGGGAATGCACTTACACACACGCACACCCCAATTCGTGATAGAAGCAGACAACAAAATTTGCTCAATTTGACCCATAGCTTGAGCCGGGCTTCCAAGCCCTCCGTGTCACGGTCCTGGCCGTTCGGTCGGCTTCTGCCAAGGGTCCATCCTTGCCCAGCTGTGGCTTAGCTCTTAGCAGCTGATACGTTGGTGCCTTCGGGCAGAAAGGCGGGGTAGAAATCCAATAAATAATAATAATAATAATAATAATACGTCACCCGACACCTGCAGCCCAGATAGCAAACACTGCTCTTGTCCAAAGCCTTGCATAAGCAGTGGGTCAAGGGTGGGGGTGTTGGGGCGGTCCTGCCCGTGGCGCCCTCCAAGCGCAGGGAGATAAAAGTCGGGCACCTCTCCGGAGCTGGTGTTGTGTTCTGGCTTTGCAAGGGGGTCTCTGTCGGTTTGCGAGGAGCCAAAAGAGAGAATCGCAAGATGCAGGCTGTGCTGCCGAGCCTTGTGGGGCTCCTGCTCTGGGCGTTGTGCGTTCAGGCCGAAGTTGTCGTGCAGCCTGATTTTGACAACCAGAAGGTACGGACCGGGGATGCTGGAGGAAGGGGGAGATCTTTGGGGGGAAGCTGGGCAAAGTTCTACTCTTGGCTCTGATACCTGGAAATGAGAGCTGACTAATATTCACACCTGATTGGCTCCCTGCTGTGTCATAACCACACCTCATTGGCTTTTAGAGCAATCAGTCACATTGGTCAGAGAAACCCACTTTTTGTCACATAAGGCAGTTGTGTATTCCTTTCCTGGTTAATTGGCTATAAATTTTGATAGGACACAGATATTTCAACACAGTTTGTTTCATTGCATCCTGCATTCAATGACCCCTTGAATGGTATTATTCAAAATACAGAGATGTTCACAGTTTGGTACAGTAGTGGGGTCTCTCTCTCTCTCTCTCTCTCTCTCTCTCGCACACACACACACACACACACACACACACACACACACACACACACACAC
>JAJKFI010036506.1:0-13155 GCA_029204185.1 Lerista edwardsae
GGGCGGGGCCAACTTGTCTACAAATGCCTCCTGGTTCTGGTGTTGTGCAAGAGGGGAAAAAAAGGCATCCCTCTATCCATCCCCTGCATAATTTTGTAAATAGCTCTGAATGGAGACTTGGCCTTCTATGTAGACCAACTGAAGGAGTCTGAGTCTCCATTTGGAGCTTTTTACAAAATAGCTTCTCCCACCCACACAACACCAGAACCAGGGGGCATTTATCCAGCATGTAGTTAGTCTGTGGAACTCTTTGCCACAGGATGTGGTGGCGGCGTCTGCAAGGGATGGATGAAGTGGATAGGGAGATATTCTTCTCCCTCTAGCACAATGCCAGAACCAGGGGACATGCTCTGAAACACAGTGTTGCGGGAGACAGAACAAAATGCTTTACCCAGCATTTAATTAGCCTGATGCCTGTGGAGCTGAGCGCTGCTGTTTTCCTGGAGGCTGTGATGCCAAAGCCGTCTGGGAATTGGCTCCCTCTGGGTAAACAGGCCCTCGCCTCCGACCTCTGATCCCTTTCGGGAAGAGCTGAGGGACTGATTAATGACCCACCAGACAGCCCTTCCCATCCTGCCCACAGGCGCCTTGTGGGCCATTGAGGTCTGACCATGGTGCCGGCCATCATCCTGCTTCTCTCTGGCCTGCTGTTGGCCTCACCCTCCTGTGCTCAGCGCCGGCGGAGACCGACCGCTCCGGAGCAGCCCATTGACAAGATCGGTGTCCAGGCTAACTTCGATCCCAACCTGGTAAGGAGGAAAGAGTGGGGCAGCGGAGGGTATGTGTCCGTGTCGCGTACTCTAAGGCCAGCTAAACTGCTCTTGTAGCCTCATGGAGAAAACACAGCTGTTCGCATGCAGATAAGTGACTGTGTTTAACAACTACCTCTTGCACACGAGACACATCCTTTCAGTCATTGGCTGAGCAGCTCTGATGTCACGGAATGTTCAAACACATTCTGGGTGAAGACTGGAAGCTTTGGCAGCTCTTGCACACCATTCCTTGGAAGAAGTGGGTGCATTAGTTTTTCTCTTCCACTGCTCCCAGATGCTCCTGGATCCGCTCAGAAGTCTGTTGCTCCCTCTGCTGTTCACAGTCCCTTTAAGATCTCTGCCCCACAATGTCCTGCGGAGTGGAAGGTTCCAGAAGTCTCCAAGTGCCAGGAGTGACTTGAGAAGGGGCCCTTGTGCATTTATTTGTTCTCCTCCCACAGCAATGAGCTGTTATTCAAACCCTGAACTTCCTCTTTCCTTATCTGCTCCTTTTGCTTGGCAGAGATCTTCCCTGCCAAGCCACTGATAAGGGCAACTTCTGTGTAATCCTTAGTTCTTGGAAAGGTTCAGGTGCCAAGGGGGCAGGTGGAGATGCCAAATTATGCCACCATCCCCTCTTCTCTCTCTCATCTCTGCGGTGGTTGAGCTTGAAATGATACGCACTGCGAGGAGTCTGGTTTGACGCTTGGTGCTAGTTTATGACGAATCAGGTATTTCCAAATTCAACTCTGTTGTGCTAAAACAACCACCACCCTTGAAGGCTTCCTGTCCCCTTAAGCAAATCTGTCCTTCCTTCCTTGCTGCCATTCATACCTTAAATCCCACATTTTCCATGGTGTCTTTCATTCTTCGTCCCTTTTCCCTGCTATGCTATGAAACTGTGTCAATATCCAGACTGTAAGCTCTTTGGGGCAGAGATCTGCTGTCTTTTCACGCCATGCAAAGCTTGAATTTTGCACTAGCTCAGCTACATAAATGCAAAACAATGAATAGATCCAAACAAGTCTGACTTCGAGGCATGGGCCACTGCTTTGTGGTGGAGCAAGCAAGATGCTTCCCTGGCGTTCAGAACCTGAGTTTCTCCCCTTCCAGTTTGCAGGGAAATGGTTCCTGGTCGGGGTGGCCTCCGGGTGTAGCTACTTGAGCGAAAACAGCCACCGGCTGGAAGCGACAAATATGGTGGTATCTGTGACGGACACAATCCCTTCCGATTCCTTGCTGGTTGGCACTTTCCGCCCGCTGTAAGTCAGTGTGCTTGGCTGTGTTGGGATGGTATTTATTTATTTATTTATTATTAGATTTGTACCCCGCCTTATTGTGCCCGAAGGCACCCAAGGCGGCATTACAATATAGATATAAAAACAATATAACAATTCACAATTAAAAACAATTAAAACAGAATTAAACAATACAATCAAAAATTAAGAACACAATTAAAAACAAATTTAAAAACAATATAAAAACAACAAGCCCCGTGGGTTATAATAACCAGCCAGCCTGTCAACAATTAAAAACTTTTTGGAATAAAAAGGTCTTCAGCCCCCGCCGAAATATAAACAAAGAGGGAGCAGTTCTCAATTCTAAGGGGAGGGTGTTCCAGAGTTGGGGGGCCACCACCGAAAAGGCCCTCTTCCTGGCCGCCACCCCTCTCACTTCTCCTGGTGGCGGCACAGTCAGGAGGGCCCCCCAGATGATCTAAGAGTACGGGTTGGATTATATGGAAGAAGGCGGTCCCTCAAATACCCCGGACCCGAGCCATAAAGGGTATGTTCCTCTCTCTTTCTCTGTGGCTTCCCTCTTTCCATGCTGGCTTCCCCCTTGCCGTGGCTGCAGGCAGTATTCATAGGCTTACCACCTCCTGTGGCAAGGAGTTCCACAGGTTAATTACCTGCTGGTAATTATAGCGTACTCCATATGTTGAAACATTTATGGGGCCTAAGCCAGTGTCCATAAGAACATAAGAAGAGCCATGCTGGATCAGGCAAAGGCCCATCTAGTCCAGCTTCCTGTATCCCACAGCGGCCCACCAGGTGCCCCAGGGAGGCAAGAGACAACAAGATGCTTGCATCCTGTTGCCACTCCCTTGCACCTGGTACCAGTAGCCCATCACCTTTGTAAAGAGGTTGCACAATCCACCATTGCCTATAGCCCACGATGGACCCCTCCTCCAGAAATCCGTCCAATCCCCTCTTAAAGGCATCAAGACCAGATGCCATCACCACCTCCTGTGGCAAAGAGTTCCACAGATTAACTACCCGCTGAGTAAAAAAGTACTTCCTTTTATCTGTTTTAACTCTCCCAACCCTCAGTTTCAGTCCAGTCTGGCAGGGGTCAGGTGCTGGAACTGGTTTGTAACCGTTTCATTTTTCTCCTTCCTGCCTGCAGAGATGGCATTTGCTGGAACATCAAGCAGATTTTCTTTCCTACGAAGACTCCAGGCAGATATGTGTTGAGAGGTGTGTTTTGGGTGAGGATTGGACGGGCTGTGGTCCTCCAGCCAAGGATCCTGTAGGGAGGAACCCCCACCTTCACACGCTTCGCCGGTTGGGTGTCTGCCTTGTCTCGTGCTATTGTTTCAGGCATAGAGGCTCTGACACAAATAAGGGCACAGAGCCTTGGATTTGCACACATCCAGACAGCATTCGGTCATTGTCTGTGGTTCTCACTCAGGCCGCGGCAGCCCCACGGACGTGGTGGTGGGAGAGACGGACTACCGCAGCTATGCCATCGTGTACTACCAGAAATCCCGGAAGATCTCCGCCAAACTTTACGGTGGGAGCTCACTGGCCCACGTGCTGCTGGCTGGGCCTCCGAGTGGGAATTTGCTGCCATGATGGGGGCAACTCAGATGGGTTTTTAAAAGGGTCAGGGAGATTCACAGCAGAGGGGGCGTGTCCATCAACGGCTATTTGCCCCTTTAGCAAAGTAGAACCTCCAGGCTCAGAGGAAGTCTACCTCAAAGTGCCAGGGACATAAAACTGGGGAGGACTTCCTGGGGCAACTGGTTGCCCACTGTCAGAAGGAGGAGGCTGGAATAGTTGGGCCTTTGGGTGGCTTCTCTAGCTTTAACATCCCGTTCTGAAACTTTTCCTTAGGCCGGGCCGCCCGAGTCAGCGATGCCATCGTGGCTAAATTTGAAGAGCGCGTGCAGAGTGCAGGGCTAAACGAGGACCTCACCTACTACTTCCCTAACTACGGTAAGTTGTGGCCGGCCCCAGAATTCTGGAGGGTTGGTTTTGCAGAGGGGTGGGTGGGTGGGTGGCCTCAGGGAGCCCCACTCCCAGCATGCTCCTCTTCTCAGAAGCCAGAGGATGGCTCCTAACTTTGCCTGTGGTGTTTCTTCTTGGCAGGGTTCTGCGATTCAGCTGACCAGTTCCACATCCTGGATGGTGAGTTGCAGATATGAACGCATCTCTCCTGCCCTTGTGCTCTTTCGAAATAGAGCTGCCTGTGTTTTCTGCGCAATGTTTTGGCATTAAATTGGGGGGGGGGTCATCAGTTTGAGCATGCAATCCTGACCTGGAGTTAGGCCGGCACAGTTAGGCCAGCAAAGTTTGGCCGCACAAGGGACACCGTCAAGTATGTTTGGACCACTCTCGGAGCTGGAGAGGCCAGCACACAGACGTGTACCATCCTCCCTGACTCCGAGAGTGGTCCAAACATGCTTCACAGTGGCCTTTGTGCCGGCCAAACTTTGCTGGCCTAACTGTGCCAGCCTAGCTCCAGGGTTAGGATGGCACCTAAAGAATCTTTGTTTCTTTTTCTAGAAGCGAGTTACTAATTATTTTAAAACAAAAACCATTTTGTAAAAAATATATATTCAGATGTGCCAAAGACAAGTACAAACTTTTCATCCAGTTCCCTTCTGAAAATATGAAACTAATAAGATTAGATTCAAAAAGTCATGGTCCAAACCCATGATCACACACCTCTCCTAAATTTGATGTTAGTTTTCAACAAGTTACTAGTTCTTATGAGTGAAGGTACAGTATAGTCTAGGCCAGTGTGTCTCTTTTCTGCCTTTCAGAGACTAAGTATGGGAGGGCCCGCTGAAGTATGAGGGGCTGAGCAACTGGCTGCAAACAGATGGTGCTGTCCTGTCCTGGATCGATCCCTCTTGGATTGCATTTGAAGATGCACACCTGGATGAGCTTCCCTGAGTCATCAAATCTCACCCCACCCCTTTTGCAGGTTCAACCCTCTGTTTCCAACAGCTTGAGCTACAATTAAAGTGATTCTAAGAAACTAGGAACAGATGTTTCTATGTTTGTATAAAAGAATGGAACAAAACTTGCCCATTCTTCCTGTTTAAGGCAAACCAGTAAATTTCAGTCTTGTAAATTCTACACCAAGGACGTATCAAAAAAGGTCTCCTTGCAAGACATTGGATCTGAGAAGCTTTGAGATGCTTGGACGTTTGAGAGGCTTGAGATGTCAGTGCGTCATTAATCTGTGGAACTCCTTGCCACAGGACGTGGTGATGGTGTCTGGCCTAGGTGCCTTTCAAAGGGGATTGGATAGATTTCTGGAGGAAAAGTCCATTGTGGGCTATAGCCAACAGGATGCAGGGATCTTGTTGTCTTCTGTGCTCCCTGAGGCATCTGGTGGGCTATTGTGAGATGTAGGAAGCTGGACTAAGTTGGCCTGTGGCCTGATCCAGCAAGGTGCCTCTTCTGATGTTGCCGCCTTTCAAGTTTTTGTGCCCTCATCCCAAGTCTGGAAGCAGATTTGGGAAGAGTATGGCTAAGGCTCGTCTCCAGCAAGTGCACCTGCAGGTCTGGTCGGTCGCTGTGAAGGGCAGATTTTGCATTATGCCAGCTGGCTGGGAATCTTCTGCATTGCCTTTGGATAACGTCCTATCAGGTAATGATGTTCTCCTCCTATATCGCTCACTAAAACAACACCCTCTTTGGCTGTGAAATCCCTGCAGGAGAGAGGGCAGGCCTGCAGAACAGAGTCTCCACAATCATGCAATTGTGCGGCTGGCACGGAAATCTGTACGAAGCCCAACATGGTTTAGGGCACAATCCTAACCTGGAGTTAGGCTTCCTGCCCCCTTGCAAGGATGTCACAGCAACCAGTGAGGGCCTGGTGGCCCCACAACAGGAGCAAACCACACTCTCCCTGGCTGTTGCCCATATTTAAAGTGTTGGGAATTCAGAAATTCTGCCGAGGACATAGAAAAATGTGGCACTCCAGCCAGGCGCAGATGGGGCTCACACCTGACTGTTTTCTCCAGAGGGCTGGAATGTTCCAGAACGCGCCGGCTTTTGCTGAGAAGGCCGTTTGCTGGGCAGGGCTTCGGCCCTCCCTGCAGAGCTGGCGATTGTGCAGCCTGCTTTGTCGTTCCTGCTTGGACTGGATGCCCACGTTGCTGGCTGGTGGCATCCCACATGCCAGCACCTTATGACCCACCGCAGCTCATGTTGCGCCTGCAATTGGCTGAGGTGGAATTGGCCAGAAATCACTCGGCCGGCTTGGGCTGTTTCTGCGCCTCTCATGTGCCTTGTAACAATGCACACATTGAACAGATGCAACCTGTTGTTGTTGTTGTTTTTAAGTCACTGCATCTCAAGGAAAGTTGCACCTGTTGAATTTCTCTCTATTGGGCTGCTGTTCGTAGACTGACAGCTGCTGACCCAGCAGCCTGGCATGCAAAAATCAAGTCAGAGGGCTTGAATAGTAACTGACCGGTTACTATTCAAGTCACAGTAAAAACATGCCCAGAAGGTGGAAGTTATGCAAGCAAAGGGACTGAATCTTGTGTCCCCTTTCACAACTGTGTCACCAAATCTGTATTGAATGTAATGTGCAGTTATGTAAAAGGGGGAATTCTGCTACAGCAGCTTCTCCCTGATGCTGTTGTGGTGTTGGGAGAAGTTGCATTAGATGAAATTCCCCCTTGTGCGAGGCAAAAAGAGACCTGGAGCCTTTGGTTTTGTTAATCTCTTATGCAATACAAGGGCTGTTTTCGAGGGAGGGGAAGGGGAATGAAGTTGCTGTTGGAGCTGTGGAATGTTTCCACCTTCAACCCTCCCCCCCCCCAAAAGCAGCTGTTGGGGGGTGAAAGCATAACAGTTCCTTACGCAAACAGTCTTACATAAACTGAATTTTGGCAAGCCTGACAAGGAACATGTGGGGTGATGCTTTTGATGTAGGTTTGGAGGGGGGAAGAGACTGTTGGCAAAGGTGGGCAGGGGGATTATGGAACAGCTCCTGCTGGAAGGCAAACTCTTGCACAACCCCGGCTTAGCTCGGACTCTCAGAAGGTGCCCTGGATGCAGAATTCCCCGCTTGTGACCTTTGTAGCTCTGTGGCCCCTCCTGTCTTCCTCCTCGGAGGGTTGGAGCATCACCCGTCAAGTAGGAGAGTGATTGTAGCCTCTTGATCACTCTCGCTGTGGGTCCTTGCATGTTTTTTTTGGGGGGGGCGCTGAACCTGCCCCCCTGCCTGAGTGCGGACTTGCTGATGACACGGCAGAGGCCAAAGGTCCACGGAGTCTCTCCAGAGGAGCCCTTGCCCTGTTTGTTTAAGGCTTGCAGATACCAGGTGCTAGCCAGGGAAGGGCCTCGCTGGGCCGGGCACCCCTGCGCGAGAGGGAGCCTGGAGCACGCGCTCTCCTTCCTTCCTTCCCGCCTTGGCCCACGGCCTTGCCCCGCTGCAGGGGGCTTGGCCCGCACAGAGCTGGCCGCGAGTCCATATTTAGCTTGCAGAGTTTCAAACCATTCCCAGCTCCAGGCAAACAGCAGGGAACAATGGCGTGGGGCAGGAGGAGCGTCTCGGCAGGCCGCTGGCCTGTTTCTGTTGCGTAACCCGGCTCGGCGGGGGAGAGGGGGGCTGGCGTTTGCCCGCGTGGTCCAGCCCTGCGCTGTAAACAGCAATAAATAGCCGCTCGGCCTGAGCTTCGGCCAACAGTTTCTGGACACGTTCAGCACAGAGGGGCTCACTGCAGAGCGTCAAACATGCGGGCGCACTTTGTCAGCGTTCTGGGCCTGGCCATGCTCTGCTTGCTCCAGGCGCAAGCGGAAGTGCCCATTCAGCCCGGCTTCCAGCAGGATCAGGTAACCGAGCCTGTGACCCTCTGCCCCGAGTCCAGGGGGTGAGGAGCTGAGTTGATGACGTGTGCAAGATGCTCTCAGCTAGCCAGCTTCAGCCCTGGTCTAGACGGAAGGTGGAAGGATCTGCTAGCGGATCTGCTTTGTGAGACCTTAGCGGCTGGTTCAGATGGGCTTTGCTGAACCTGAGCTTCAAGGCAGTCGCTTAGATCAAGGGGCTTACAAATTGACTATTGCAGGAGGTGTTTTGAGCTGGATGCGCAGAGGAGAAAGACAGAGCCGTTGATGGCCTCGTTCCGGAGCTGAGCCATAGTGTTGAGAACCGGCTGAGCACACAGTCCTGTGTATTTGATGGCTGGGCGAAGGGGATCCCGTTTTCTCATTAGCACCCAGGCTAGGCGGGTTGAAGGCAGGCTGCATGATTTCTTTGCTCATTCCATGTTTCAACTATCAGCGTGGGGCACATCAACCTGTTGCCCAGTGCAGTTGCCCCCCCCCCTGCATCCCCCTAGCCACTGAGGGGGAGCTTCAGCAAGTGTGTGGCAGATTCAGGAAGGGTATCAGGATTGGGACCTGGGGTGCCTTCTCCAGCATGCCCAGGTGCCAGGACAAAGTGGCGATGGGAATGGTCTCTCTCTCCTAACTGGTGTTCGCAGTTTGTGGGGAACTGGTATGGAATCGGCTTCGCCTCCAACTCCCGGTGGTTCAAGGAGAAGAAGTCCGTGATGAAGATGTGCACCACGGTGGTGACGCCCATGGAAGACGGCAACTTGGAGGTCGCCTCCACTTACCCCAAGTATGGAGATGGGGATGGGGCAGGGTGGGACCTCCACACCCCTTCTTTGCCCGCAACCCCTTGCAAGCTGCCTTGGAGCTTAGAGGTTCCACATCCCCGCCCTGGCCATTGGCAGAGTCCAGTCCTAGTTTTGTTTAAATAGCTTTAGGTAGTGGCCACTGTCACTTGTCTTGTGACGGTGAGTTCCAAGGGCTCATGGTGATTATGGGAAGATCTTTCTTAGAGGAAGGGCGTACGATATCGTCCATGCCATGGGAATCCACACTCCTGCCCACTCTACGTTGAGGCAGCTCCCTATTTCCCACTTCAACAGGGCTGGGGAAACTTCCTGTCTGTAAATTTGGAGAGCTGCCGGAGCACCTTGTCTCTGTCCCATTGCATGATGCTTTTTGCGCCTTGCTCCCACTCCAGGCTTGACCAGTGTGAGACGAGGAAGACCATTTTTGTCCGGACGGCGGAGCCCGGCAGATTCACCTACACCAGCACACGTAAGTGACAAGGGAACGCTGACTCTCCTTGGGCAGTGCTGATGCAGGCAAAGAACAGCAGGACTCATTCTGGGGCCCAGAGAGAGACCATTGTCCCCTTGGCAAACAGACGGGCACCGTTTGGGGCGTCCGTCCAGGCCTCTTCTCCTCTGCTCTCCTCCCAGGCACAGGAAGCCAGCACGATGTCCGCGTGGTGGAGACCAACTACAGTGAGTACGCCTTGGTGCACGTCAAGAAAACAAGAGAGGCGGAGAGCTTCACCATGGTGACGCTGTACGGTACGTATGGGTGGCCTCTGCTCGGCTACCTTCACCCCACGCTGGGCCTTATTGTTCCCTTTCTGGGCTTTGGGCTGGGAGAAGTGCCCTGTGCAGGTGGCCGTGGGGTCCTGGGTTGGGGTCCTGGGACCTTGTGACTTCGCACATAGTGCTTAGGAAGTGTCTGCGTCCCGCTGTTGGCCTGTGAGCCCCAGATTGGATTTAATTAGAGTGATGCAAGGAGACTGCCAGATCCTGAATTCACTGGCCCCAGGCAACTCCCCAAGTCCCTTCCGCCTGCCCTGTTCCTGTGGAGAGACGCCCTTCCCTTTTCCTCCTCTTCCTCACTCGACTGGACTCTCTTTTTTCTGATTGCAGGTAGAAGCAAGGAGCTGAGGCCAGAACTGCTGCAAAAATTCACCCAGCTGGCCTTGGCTGAAGGACTGACCGAGGAAAACATCCTCATCTTGCCCAAGACCGGTAAGAGCAAGCTGGAGGTGACGGTGGTGGTCTTCACTCTGGGCGGGGGAATGAGAAGTTGGGTCAGGCTTGCGACGCAGGGCCTGTATTTTGCTTTAAAAAAAAAGGACTGAGCAAGGGTGACAGATAGTTTTCAGCGCAGATCACATGTTAGGGTGTGAATGTCTTACTTGCCTAGACTGTAGTACATCCCATAATCATGGTCCAAGTGCTGTGGGACGTGGTGTGCCCCCTATGTAGGTGAACTGGTGGTTAAGCCTGTTCCCTCTGGGGCAAAGTGGTATGGACTTGTCATCCGGATCCAGCCTGGGTGGCGTTTGGGTTCCTCAGTTGTGGTGCTGTGATTCGAAGGGCTTGTGCACACACAGGATTCTGCCGGCGGGCCTGGCTTCTTGGCTGCCCACCCCAAATGCCTTGGGGTCAGTGGTGTCATTCCAATGATTTAGGAACTCACTTTTGATTGGCACTTGTCGGGAACCCGGAACCAGCCACGGAGCCCGTTAGGATCCGGAACGCCCGTTGTGGTCCGTTCCCCCTGAATGACATCACTGCTTGGGGTGTACCTTGACTTCTCCTTGTTTTCCTCTCTCAACAGATCGGTGCATGGTGGAAACCGTGTAGGTGAGATTTCCAGTGGCTTGAAGGCTCCTCTGCCAGGCAGACCTTCCTTCCTGTTTAGACCTTGCAAGACGAGAGAGCAGGTCTGCCTAGGAAGACCCCTACCCTTGGGCCTAGGGGGCCCCTCGCACAGTGCTACGCAAATAGGGTCAGTCAAGTCTGTTTGGGCCTCTCTCAGAGTCAGGGGGGTCAGCACATAGACGTGCGCCATCCTCCTTGACTCTGAGAGTGGTCCAAATGCACTTTACGGTGGCCCGGTGCTGGCCAAAGTTGCTGGCCTAACTGTGCCGGCCTCGCTCCAGGTAGGAGAGCTGAGCTGCACAACCTCCCAACTTGCTTGTGCCGAATTGCGTGGCTGGGGTTGTGTCCAGAGGATGGAAATCTTTAGCACTGTTTTCCTTCTTTCTTTTCAAGCCGCCTGACACTCCTGTCTCGTCTCGAGAGAGGAAGATCATTTTCTCACCCGCAACCCCTGGATTTCCCCCGCACATGGAAAAGCAGTTGTGATTTATTGAAGCCCCGCTCCCACAAAACCCTCCCGTCTCTCTGAATGCGCAATAAAAAGTGTAGCTGAACACCCAGCTGTTGTTGCCTCGGCTCCATTCTGGGGGGTGAGGTGGGGTACTGAGCTCAGGGCCTCCATACCTGAGCCAGTCACACAATACACAATTAAGCAGGAGGAGAGTGAGAAAACCTGGGCTACCTGGGGGGTGGGGTAGGTAGATTTGGGAGTCTTCCAGCTAGAGAAACCTACACTTAACTGTGCATGTGACCCCCCTCCCCAGTCAGGTGGGTTGAAGCACTGAGACCGTTTCAGGTTGACTGCTGCAGAATTACGACCCCTGGTTGAGGCTCACTTCCTTGCCCCTTGTAGAGATGGGAAGGATGGAGCGGTGACTCAGAAAGAGAGACAGCGAGCAGCCTCCTTGCTGGAGGAAAACCATCAGGGGATGCCATGGAGGGCCCAGCGCAAGGCTTAATTTCAGGCTGAAAGGCTCGATTCAGGCAGGAGCTTGGGGACCCAAGCGAAAGACACGCTCTGTTCTTCCTCCCACCTGATAGTTTGGCTGGAGGAAGGCCTTGCCAGGGGATTTAGATAAGGCAGGATCACCTTGCAGTCCTTTCCCCTCTCCGGACTGCAGCGGCTCCACCCGCTGGCACAAGGAGCTGCACAGTGTCCCAGGCCCTCCTTGCCACTGGACGCAGAGAGAGGCTGCCTTGGCCAATGTGCCCACACCAGGCAACCCGGTTCAGCCCAGGATGCCTCAGCGCAATCGACAGTCCCGGTGGCTGCATTTCAGGGGCCCCAGTGCAGGCCAGCTGGGAAGTCCCCTCTATGGGGAAGCACAGAAACCGGCTGTGGGATCACACAGGCCTCCTCCTCCTCGGCTGTTGATTGCAAGAAGCTCAGAGGGGACGTTTTGCTGCTGTTTCTCACATGGCACGTCTCATTCCGAGGCCTTCCGAGTCGACCCCTGAAGGAAGCGGCACACAACGGTGCCCGCTCACACTCTGGGCCTTTGGGACCCACGGAGACGGAGAGGGAAGGATGTTTGCAACCTTCCCAGTTATGCCTGCTGTCATAGCACAATTTCTCCCCGCATTAAGTGAGTGCAGCAGAAGTGTCCACGTGGTTGCTTGGAGCTGGAAAAAGAGGAGCCATTTGGGGGTGTCCTCAAGGAGGGGAATGCACTTACACACACGCACACCCCAATTCGTGATAGAAGCAGACAACAAAATTTGCTCAATTTGACCCATAGCTTGAGCCGGGCTTCCAAGCCCTCCGTGTCACGGTCCTGGCCGTTCGGTCGGCTTCTGCCAAGGGTCCATCCTTGCCCAGCTGTGGCTTAGCTCTTAGCAGCTGATACGTTGGTGCCTTCGGGCAGAAAGGCGGGGTAGAAATCCAATAAATAATAATAATAATAATAATAATACGTCACCCGACACCTGCAGCCCAGATAGCAAACACTGCTCTTGTCCAAAGCCTTGCATAAGCAGTGGGTCAAGGGTGGGGGTGTTGGGGCGGTCCTGCCCGTGGCGCCCTCCAAGCGCAGGGAGATAAAAGTCGGGCACCTCTCCGGAGCTGGTGTTGTGTTCTGGCTTTGCAAGGGGGTCTCTGTCGGTTTGCGAGGAGCCAAAAGAGAGAATCGCAAGATGCAGGCTGTGCTGCCGAGCCTTGTGGGGCTCCTGCTCTGGGCGTTGTGCGTTCAGGCCGAAGTTGTCGTGCAGCCTGATTTTGACAACCAGAAGGTACGGACCGGGGATGCTGGAGGAAGGGGGAGATCTTTGGGGGGAAGCTGGGCAAAGTTCTACTCTTGGCTCTGATACCTGGAAATGAGAGCTGACTAATATTCACACCTGATTGGCTCCCTGCTGTGTCATAACCACACCTCATTGGCTTTTAGAGCAATCAGTCACATTGGTCAGAGAAACCCACTTTTTGTCACATAAGGCAGTTGTGTATTCCTTTCCTGGTTAATTGGCTATAAATTTTGATAGGACACAGATATTTCAACACAGTTTGTTTCATTGCATCCTGCATTCAATGACCCCTTGAATGGTATTATTCAAAATACAGAGATGTTCACAGTTTGGTACAGTAGTGGGGTCTCTCTCTCTCTCTCTCTCTCTCTCTCTCGCACACACACACACACACACACACACACACACACACACACACACACACAC
>JAJKFI010036507.1:0-11839 GCA_029204185.1 Lerista edwardsae
CACACACACACACACACACACACACACACACACACACACACACACACCCCTGAATTGGGAACCATTGCTAGCTAAAGCAATGGAGGTTCCCAGGAGGGAACCTGGGACTCAGTGTTAAAAAACCTGGCATTTGAATGTGGTGCAAACGCCTATCGTCTATGCACACCAAATTGTCTTGGACAGTCAGACCAATGGCCTGTTTTGCCCAACAATAACAGGAACAACCACACATTGTGACAGCCATCAGAATAAGAAAATAAGTCCTGCTGGATCAGGCCAACAAGGCCCATCTGGTCCAGCTTCCTGTATCTCACAGTGGCCCACCAGATGTCTCAGGGGACACCCGAGACAACAAGATGCCTGCATCCTGTGGCCACTCCCTTGCACCTGGCTTTCTGAAGTAGCCCACTACTAACGTAAGGAGGTTGCACCACCCATCATGGCCTGTAGTCCATGATGGACTTTCCCTCCAGAAATCTGTCCAATCCCTTTTGAAAGGCACCTAGGCAAGTTACCATCACCACCACCTGTGGCAAGGAGGTCCATAGATTCATGACCAGCTGGGTAAAAAAGTATGTCCTTTTATCCACTCTAATTCTCCCCACTCAATTTTAGTGGATTTGAGTCTTCATTTGAGTCTTACACACTCAAGGCGGTTCACATAGGCAGGCAATACTAAACACATCTATTTTCAAATGAGTTTTTGCAATAATTGCTATACGCACCCTCGTAGATGGCATATTGTCCAGCAGGCAGTAGCTCTCCAAGAGGCCTCTCCCATCACCACCTCCTTGATCCCTGAACTGTAGATTCCTTCTACCTGCAAAAGAATGGACTGTCACTGTATGAAGTTGTACTTTGGCGAAAATAAGAGGGCCATGCGCTCTACCAGTACAAGGCTTCTGAGACTAGCCAAGCCTGGTCTAAACCCCAAACTTGG
Source organism: Lerista edwardsae (assembly GCA_029204185.1). NCBI lineage: Eukaryota > Metazoa > Chordata > Lepidosauria > Squamata > Scincidae > Lerista > Lerista edwardsae. Next base: position 941 of record JAJKFI010036507.1, read on the forward strand.
CCTTCCTTCCCTTGACTGGTCAATGATGGGGCAGGAGCTACAGAAATGGGACAACCCCTTGAGAATGTTCACTCCCCTTGCGAAACTCTGCTGTTGGAGGCACCCCAACCTGTAAGATCCAATACTAGGCATGGCCAGGTAATGGCGCATAATTGTGCACATGATGGAGCAAAGTGGCCATCACAGCTACCTGCAGTTTTGCAGCAGGGAAGCTGGCTGTAAGAATATTTTAAAACAGTACTTAAAAAAAGATTTCATCAGAAAAGAAACTGTTTTTCCACTGGAAACAAAAACTGGAGAGGAGCAGATTTCAATGTTAGATTTCCCTGCTCTCCTCTGTTTGTTCCTTTTTTTTTTTTTTTTAACCATGCCTTTGCTATGGCGTTCCACCCAGGCACCAGATGCTTTGGGCCATTCAACAGAAGACAATTATGTGACATCACCAGGGCCTGAACCCAGTGGTGTCATTTAGGAACAGGAACTCACTTTTGGTTGGCACTTGTCGGGAACCCGGAACCAGGCACGGAGCCTGTTAAGATCTGGAACGCCCATTCTGGTCCGTTCCCCCTGAATGACATCACGGCCTTCACCCCCTTAGGAATCAGGAGTCGCTCCCTTTAACCCTCTGAGTGCCGGCCAACCAAGAAGAAAAGCTCTTTGCAGAGGAATTGGGAAGGGGGAGGAGGGAGAGTGAAGTGGGCGGAGTCAGCCCTAATTTTAACTAGTGGAACTGAGTTCCCCCGCGTTCCCCCTGCATGTCATCACTGCCTGAACCACAGGCTTGGGCATGCTTCCAACTAGCCAACGTTATACTGACTGCGTGTCCAGGGCCTGGCCATCCATGGGGGCCAGCTGAAGTGGTTTATTCGGACAGCAGATTGGGGGCAGGTTCCCACCTCTGATGGCTCACTGGCTTCCATTAATTCTCCTCTTCCTGCCATTCCCTGGACCTGAAAGGGTGACACAACAGAAGGGCAGAGCAGAGAAGAGCGGTGGTCTAGCACGTCAGAGGAGCAGAAGTTGGTTCATGACTAAAGAAGGGAGTTGGCATGCTGACTCGGGTGTCAGGAGATCTTGGGTAAGTCCTGCCTGTGGCTTCCCCTCCTTCAAGTCTCTTTTTTTTTTCCATGGATAAGAGGACTGAGACCTTTTCAGGTTGACTGCCGGCCAAATGCCCACTGGGTCTCCGGCCAACACAAATGCCCGCTTCTGTTTGGAGAGGTGCAACGGACCGTTGTGTTCTGTGAGGTCATCCTCCAATGGCCTTTGGGACGGCCGTGCCCATGCCAACAATAACCGTTTAATCTCTGTAGTTGCGCACATGGCTGGGGGTGCGGCTTGGAGGGCAAGAAGGGGTGGAAATGCGAGAAGAGTCTTTGGGTTGGCCACAAGTGGTTGTCTATAAAGCAAAGAGCCCACCTGACGTCTCGATCAATCACTCTCCAGACTTTTAGCAGAACTGCAGAAGAACATCCAGGTGCACAATGATGCGGCTGATGGGCCTGAGACTCATCCTGCTCTGCTCTGTCCTTGCAGTTGACAGTTCTGATGCCAGTAACTTACAGGTAACACCTTTTCTGCTGAATCATCTCGGGGGAAATGTCCCTGCCTTCCCGGATTCAAACACAAATCTGTGCCCATGTGGAGACTGGAGCTTGAGAGATTCTGACCCTGGAGGTCAGAGCAGGAAAGGGCTTATATAGCCACTATGCCTGACTGCCTTTGATGGAGCTCTTCTCTGCCCTGAATCCTCTGGGTAAGTCAGGCAAGAGAAGGGCCATCACAACAATGCAGGACAGGGAATTCCCTGGTAAACATCAGTTCACTACAACTACTACTAGTAATTAGTGTGGTAGTCTGACTGCACGGGGTTAATGTTCCCATCTCTTGGGCTGGAACAAGACTCCTGCAGGTTGACTGTTCGTTCCTAGCCCTGTCTGTGCCTGCCCAGTGTTCCTCCAGGAATATCTTTCTGGAAGGAATACATTTGCTGGACTGAGCATCAAGGGAGTGGAGTGGGTGTGCACAGAAGAAGGTGTTCCTTTGCAAATCAGAGGCCGCTGGACCCCTGGCTCCTTCTTCCAAAAATGCCAGGCTTGGCCCCTCACACCCTATTTTGTCTTTAGCTAACCGGGACGTGGTATGCCAATGCCATCGCAACCCGCTGTGAGGATATCTTGGATTTCAAAGATAACTTGAAGACGATGGTTGCCAGCATAGATTTTACAGAGGACGGTTCTCTTGAGATCGGCGTCAACATCCCCTTGTAAGTGCCCAGCTTCTTGCAGGGCCTGTTCCCTGCACAGCCAATGTTCACTGTGCTGTTTGCGCTCTCCCCCAATGAACGCTCGAGACAACAAGTTGGGAGAATGAGCCACTCCAAGTGAGCAGGGAGCGTGTACAGAGGCAGATCTAAGGGAGGGCAAAGCTCTAAGTTTTGCAAGAAGCCTTACCTTGCAGTGGAAATCAGTCCTCTCCTGCACCGTTTTAGCCAATCCTCACAGGGAAAAGCAACATCTTGGCGTTGCTTACTGGCTACAGCAGCAAGGGAGAGGAGGGATTTACATGACAGGGTAAGGCTCCTTGCAACACTTAGAGCTTTGCCCTCCCTGTAGATCCGCCTCTGAGCGTGTAGCTTAGACCCTTCAAGCCAACCCTTTCCAGGGAAGGGGACTTTGTGGGGCCAAACAAACTCCCATCCATTGGCATATGGCATGGATGGGCATTGTTTTTCCCAGATATTGGAGTGTGGGCAGGAGATGTGACTGCTGGTGCTTTTGCCAGGGCACCAGCAAATACAGCTCTTAGGGGGAAAAAGAGCACTTGCCTTGTGTGCAGAAGGCTCATGTCCCTGGTAGAATCTCCATATGGTGCTGGGAAAGCCCCTTCCCCATATGGGACCTTGGAAGCTGCTGCAGAAGCGACACGACTCCCCTTCCAGATCATGGATGTGGCTTCTAGGAAGACTTCCAGTGCCTCTTGTTTTGGAAATGAGCATTCAATCCACTGGAAGGCAAGTTCACCAGAAGCTGGCATTGTCCTGTCCTCATAATCCTCTGCTCTTCTTGCAGGCCAGGTGGTTGCCAGAAAATCTCCATGAACTTTCAGAAAAAGGACAGTGGGCATTACTTCCACGAATCTGGTCTGTATGCATGAGGGTTTTGGTTTTGCTCTTTGAAGCATTTAATTCTCTGCTCTAGAGAAGTGGTTCTCAAACATTTTCGCACCAGGAGCCACTTTTTAGAGTGACCAGCTGTCCAGGATCCACCAAAAGTGATGTCATGACCAGAAGTGCTGTGATTGTGATGCCGGAGGCTGCTGCTGTCCTGACAATGCAGCAATCAGTTGCTGAGTTATTTCTCAACCATTTTCCGACTGCAAAGTGAATCAGAAAGGGACAAAAAGCCTCTTTACAACCTTGTTTTGCTTGTGTTAACAAGCAAAACAACCACACAGCCCTCCCCCTTTCCAGCATCCCATCTTCCCATAGTTTCAATATGGCTGCTCTAGGTGCTTCACAACCCACCTGAAAGTGGCTTGCGACCCACTGGTGGGTCCTGACCCACAATTTGGGAACCACTGGTCTGCACCATTTTAAGTGGAACGATTTACTTACTGTTCTTGAATCCTGCTTTCCTATATATCCAAAGCAGCTTAGAAATATCTGAGACCTGAAAAAGTGAGGCATGTCTATTTGGGGGTTTATCTAGGTGTTTTTATACATTATTGGGTTTCTGTTTCATTGGGTTTTTTGTTTAATGACATTTTAAAACTCATCCTGCAGTGCTTTGAAATGGAGTTAGCGTATACAAAATAATGTTGAAGAACATATGGCTGATTTCTGCTACATTGTGGTGCCAGCTTGCTCACCTGCAATTAATTTTTGATTGGTCCCGTTTGCTTTCCTGCAGATTGGGGTGAATATACTGTCGAGGATTTCGAGACGGATTATAAGAACTGGTTCGCTGTCAAGACAAAACATGAGACGAAAAGCGAGACCTGCGAGATGTTTGCGTTCTATTGTATGTTTGCAAAGGGGATGTTGTTGCACCCAGCTTTTGGGGGTGGGTGGGTGGGATTGATTTGCTCCATTTATAGACACTTTTCTGCCAATGCATTCAAGGTGACTTACAATTCAAAATTCTTCTCCAGCTTGTAAAACTTGGCAGGATTACAAATCTAGTGCTGTTTTCCCCTTCCAGTTGCTCACATCCTTTGTGGCTCCCATATTTTGAAATATATCAGGGGTTTCCCTGAGCACAGAATCCTGCCTCCCATTGGAGGGTTGTCTGAAAAGCATGTAGGATTCAAAGTGTTCCCTCTCTCTTTCAGCCCGTGAACGCATAATGACCAATGAAGAAAAGAATAGTTTCATGAAATTTTGTATGCATAATGGCTACAACCAAGATGACATCATTTTCATGCCACCAGAAGGTAGGAGATGCTCCAGTTATACACTCAGCTCAAACTTACCCAGGCAGAGGGTGGGGGGGGGGAGCTTTTCCTGGCTTGTGTGTGATATCTGAGCAGGCTTGGGGTCTGGAGATACTTTGCATGAAAGAAAACGGTACAGGCATATCCCCTTCGTGCCAGGATTGCTAGTAACTTGACAGGTGCCGTAACAGCCCCAACCTTGCATTTTGTCTTCACAGTTGCCTGTGCGGGAAAACAATAGGTGAGTTTTCCCACTGAATTCCACTTGAATGGATGCACACCTCGATTTCAGGGGAAGACGGGGAGCGCTTCTCAATCCCTGCTCAGGTTGACTCCCTGGGATCCACTGTTAAAAAAGCATCTTGAGCCACAAACCTGGGGCAGGTGTTTCGACTGAGACTGGGGCTGCTAGTCTGAGCAGGATGGGTTTGGGAGAGGAGAGCACCTCAGCGCCTCACAGGTTCACTTCGAATTCTTTTGCCCAATAGGTGACTGAAGCCAATACCAACAACTTTCCTCCTTTCATCGCCATGTGATTTGCAAAGTCCCCCAGCTAGAGGTCTCCTCACACGATCAATAAACAGATTCAGAAACTGCACCCTGCGTCCTTGGTTTTTCTCTGTGTGTGGATGTGTTTATGGAGACAGGAGAAGAAACCTGGAGAAATTTTTTTTTTCCCTGAAGGTGCATCTTGAAGGCATTCTACCAAGGATGTGGGAGTCAGGGAGTACTGCTGGATAGGGCCCACAGTCCGTCTGTCCCAGCATCCTGTTTCTCACAGATGCTCCAATGGGAAGCACACTGGTGGGAGCAAAAGCAACAACTCTCCTCCTTGCGATGTCCCCGGAATATCATACTCAGAGAAAGACTGTCCCTGTAGATGGGTGTGCTCTTCTTTTCTTCCACAGAAAAGTTGTGGTCTGTGGGTTCATATTGGGCAGGGTGGCCCAAAATGGATAAAATAATGGAGGAAATGGTACCGTGGAAGACATCATGCGCACTGTGGTAGAACAAGATGCTCGAATCCACCTCTCTTCACACTTTCTCTTCCACTTAACCCTTTTCCAATTTAGGGTGTGGGGGGAGGAGCCAGTGATGTACGGAGGAAGTGAGGGGGACACAAGGGGAATGGAGTGCATTAGGTGACACCCTCGGAGTTGTGTGTGACATCACTACTGTCCAAAATGCAGGGCCGATTGGAGTCAGTGGCCTGGCTAAGATTTCTTAAACACTGGCTTAAACTTTTTTATAATCCCGGTGTTAACAGTTTACTCACCCACCTTATGCAAGAACTGAAGTCTTCTAGAGGGATGCTCCTTTTTGAAAAGAAAAGACTTGACACAGATATTATTGGTGCCCCCCCAACTGAAGTAAGCTTAACACCTGATTAAGCATAGACTACAAAATATTGAACAGGTAGATTTGCTGAGCGCAGCTAACATGATATGCTCACCTTTATATTTGTAGGTCCTAGTCAGTTGCGGACACGTGGCTGAATACCACTACTTTTTAAAGTGCCCTAATGTCTATAGAGCTTTCTTCTCAGCAAGAAGCAATGCCATGCCCTCCAAGGTGCTATATGGTAGATTTAGAGGAACGCCTTGGGAAGAGAGAATTTGTGCGTGCCCCCTATACTAGGTGTGGTTGAATCTGTACAACATATTATTCTGTTTTCCCTTTTATGAAGACCTTCCTTTTATGAAGCCTTCCTTGAGGGTCCTTTTGGTAAGTGGGAGGGTTGGGCTGACGCAGACAAAATCTGGTTCATCCTCTCAGGGAGCAACAAAGGTCTAACCACGAAAGGGGCATCTTTTTTGAAATTAATTGTAAAGAGGAGGAGTTGATCCTCCAATTGTGAATGAAGATTAGTTGCTTTTCTTACTTTTAATGGTATTGGTTTTATTAATGGCACTAAAGCTCCATGAACTGCTGCCCACATCTTGGAGGACATGGGCAGATCCAGTCGCAGGTTATACCCCACAGAGCGGGCTGTGATGGGCAGAGAGTGCCGGAGATGCCCACGTCCACCAGTTAAACCTCTGAAAATAACTTCCTTGTTTCATCTTCTTCCTCCTCCAAAACAGGCTGCCTCAGGACAGGGTAGATTTTCTTGAATGAACCGCAGGAATGCAGGTGGAAGGATATAAAATGAGGGGCCACCAAGGAACTCAGATATCCGTTGTGAAGGTTCCCCAGCTGGGCTGAAGAAAAGACTGTTGTGAGCATGAAAGGTGCATTGTGGAGCCTTGTGGCAGCATTTACGATTGTGCTCCAGGTGGCAGCTGAAATTACTGTACAGCCCATTGTTGACATCCCAAAGGTAAAAGGTTTTCAAGTTGGGGCTGCATCCTGAAATGCCAGAATTCTTCCTTGCAACCCTGGTATCTTCTGCATGGCTGTTGGGGACTCCTGCATTGCTGGGACTCCTCTCTCTAGTGCAGGTCAAGGCCATAAAGAGCCCAAGAGCCAACACCACATTTTAGGAAAATTTCTTGGGCCTTTGAACTTCAGGGTATGCTGGCCAAGAAGGAGATGACCTGGGTGTTCTTCTAGCATCCTTTGGGCCTTGACCTCTCCAATACAGAGGATGTCTTTTGCTATGATGGCCGGAGAGGTAGCTGTGAGAGTCTGTGGCAGGAAGGGCGCTCCAAAACTCTTCCTCAGTCTCCATGCCGGCTCTCACTATGGATGGCAATTTGGCCATTGAGTTGCCAGATTGTGAATGGAGCTCAGATGTCTTGACATGGTGATTCCAGCTCTTGTGACCGGTGTCCACATCCAGTGCTGCTGGCTGCAGGCTAACAGTAGAATGTAGAGGATTAAACAGTTAAGTGTAAAGGCAGCATATAAAATGTATAAATCAATCCATGTTTTTGTAGGAGATCTTCATTTTACTGACTGCATCAATTGCCTGTCTGGATAAAAGGCTAATAATCATCTCTCTTCTAGCTGGCTGGCAGATGGCGTGCCCATGCAGTGGTCGTAGATCGTGGGGAAGTGAAGAGTACCCTGCGCTATCGCGCTTACGTGGAGTTAAAAAAGAACGGGGACGTGTTTGTTACAAAAATGTTTCCAAAGTAAGTTCCTTTGAGCCACAGTAATTACAATTTCCCACCTGCAGTGTCAAAGTCATTCCATAAAGGGGGTTCTTGTGAGTGAGCCAGATTTTGCCTCTTGCGTTCTGCACATTCATATGGGTGGGAGATTAAGCTTGAAGAAAGCAGGGCTGAAATGATTCTGCTCTCCAAAATAACGTTATCCTCAGAGTTCCTCTCTGTAAAGCTTTATGGACAATATTTGTGGGGTTTCTGGAGATTCAGCTAATATCTGAACTTCAGAGAATTGCCATCCTCAGATTTTTTTCAGGAGCATCTAAAGTTTAGGTTTGATCTAAAGTTTGCAAACAGCGCCAGCAACACTTTGTGCAAATGGATGAACTACATTACAGTTTGATAACATGAATTATTTGTAAAATCATAGACTTTAAGATCGTGAATGTCAGGTCTGAAATTTCAACGTCACTTTTCACCATCAAGACTCCAATGTTAAAATTCGGGAGTGTGAAATGTTGTGGAATTACATTTTAGTTTTCATAGAGGGAGACCTTGACCTTCATGTATCTAGAGAGCCATGAATGGTTCTTGGGGAGAGAGAAGCCTTCGTTCCCACTGGTTGCCCATCCTCCAAGCAAGTCTGGATTGCACCAAGTACTAGTTGAGTCTAAAGAACACAGCCTGTTTTGGACACTTTGTGATCTTTCCTTTTTTGGCAGAGGGACAAACTGTGAAGAATCAAAGGTTTATTTGAAGCCAACTGACCATTCTGGAATATTTCAAACTGCCTGTAAGTGATTCTCAACATCTTAGTTCCAGTACACTACAATTTAGTCATTATGTGCTGCTACTTGGGACTCTTACACATCTCTTAGCTATGAATTATCATCTTCGTGCTGATGAATGACAGGAATTGCTTTTGGTTGCAGACGTTACTTCAGCATCGATGGCTAATTGTTTTGTTCGGCCTGTGCTTGGATGACTTTTCACTTTCTTCAGTTAAAATCCTCTAAGGCTGGGTATCTCTTTAGTTTGCTCTCTTTCCGTAGCTCTTGCCAGCGCTTCTTTCTCTTCCCCACCCCACAGGCAGAGAGTGTACAGTCTGCTAATGAAAGCCAATCCCACTCCCTCCTGTCTGTCTCAGGACGTTGCTGCTGCTAATAGATGGGCAGAGAGGGGGAGGATCAATGCTTCTTAGGGCGCAATCCGACGTAGAGCCGACATAACGTTGTTGCGTCGGCACCACATCTGTAGCGCCAATACAGGGGCACCGACTGGCACCCGCACATTGGCACTGGGGCTTCCAGGCCAATGCTAGCTGTAGCAGCAGCCTGGGAGTGCAGGCAGAGAGCTGTCCTTGCGCCAGCCAAACTCGGCTGGTGCAGGGGCAGTTCTGGGCAGGGGTGGGGTGGGCTGGTGGGTGTGCTGGCCTGGGGAGGGGTGGGGTTATTGTGCGGCCGTTAGTCCACATCCAGGGCCTTGACCCTGGGCCGCAAGGCCCTGACTATGGCCACACAGGCACCTTAGAGCTGCTGAGGAACACATCAGGGAGGCTTGGGCCTCCTCTGGTGCAAGGGCCTGCCAGCATGCCTGCTCCAGTGCAACACAGGATTGGGCATCCTGTGTCTCCATGTTTATAAGAGCAACGGGCATGGAGCACATAAGGTTCTCCTTGCCTACCACAGGCTTGTATGCCAGAATCAAGAAATACTGAGGAGAGAAGTGACATGTCCAACCTTTCATTAATATTCTAAATTATTCTAAATACACAATGAATATCTAAATGATCAATATTTGGCGTTTTGTTTGTTTCAACTGAAGCTCAGAGCAGCACCCTTCGTGTGGTGATCACAGATTATTATGACTACTGCATATTTCATATTGAATCACCACTCAGAAACGAGCTGCACCTGTACCGTAAGTGTTGCGGAGGTGGAGGGGCAGGGGCTTTGCATGCATCAGGGAACCTACCAATGTTGACCCCACACAACTGTGGTGAACCCAAGGAAGCCACAGTCTTCCCCCGTTGCTCAGAGGGGAGCATGTGCAGAGCTGAGGGAGGGGACAAGGGTGGGTTTAATGCGCTTCCCCATTTGCCACTCCATTTGGTAATAAATTCAGTCTTCATGGTTTTGCATCACATACTGGTGGGTAGCAGTTAGTTTAGCCATAAGAAAGGCCAATCAGTGGAGTTCATGTTTCAATACAGATTTGAACTATGCCACATTGGCCATCTCTTCCTCATTGGGGAATGAGGAGTACTGGACAGATGCTGCTCTTGCGTTGGAATTCTACAGGGGTAGCCAGTGGAGTGGAGATAGTGGAGTAGTCCAGCAACTAGTATCATGCACAACTGTTAGCCTACTGGGAGTAGGATTCAAACGGTGGCCACTGCCTGAGTTTAGAGCAGATGCAGGTGTCCTATTTTGAAACATGTCTGTCTGTCTGTCTGTATGCTGTTGCCAACATTTCAAGGTGGCCTTTGTTCATTTTGATTCTCAAGTCAGGAAACGATATATCACCAATGATGCAAAAGATATGTTTGAGACTGCCACCAAGATGCTGGGATTCGACAAAGACAAGATTGTTTACCGAACCAAAACTGGTAAATGCAGTTGATTCAATGACACTCTCATTTCCTGCACTGGGGGAAAGGATAACTGGCTGTCTCGGAGGAATACCTTGTCTCACACCTTTGACTGCTGGCAGAAGGAGGAGCTGGTTCGGCCCAAGCAAACTCTTGTTTTAAACAACCAAAAATGATCATCAACGGGTGAGCTTCCCTAGGAGGAAAAGCTGGAGAGTTTGGAGGAATAGATGTGTGGATCATTTTCACCTGAAGAGGAGGGATGTCTGAGTCCTGTGGTTGGCTGTTTGGCAGAGTTGCTCTGGGGCCCTTCTCCATGCATCTTTAAGCTTCTTCCTAAAGTTATTTGGGGGAGCCGGACAGGGTATCTCTGTGGCCTGTTCTTGCATCTCTTGCTAGCAGATGTACAGCCTGACTTGTTCTCCAAGGAGGGATGGGGGGAGATGCCTGCCAATTCTGCAGCTAAAACTGCTGCTGAAATTGAGCAGGTTCGCAGCTCTGCTCCTTGGGATTCCACCTCCTGTTATGATACCAGAATTTCCTTTTTTTCATAGGTTCATGCCCAAATTAAAGAAATGCTTATGAATAATCTAATGACCTGGAACTACAGGTGGAGTCGTTGGTGATCATAGGGAGATCCTCCAAGATGCCACAACCTTGTTTATACAAATTGATCACAATTAATAATCTCACTGGAAGGAAGCCAGAACAACCTAGATCACAGACTCTTTTGCTTACACATCCATTCCTGATTTCTTTGCACTGTGATTTGGGCTTTTTTGTTTGTTTGTTTGTTTGTTTGTTTGTTTGTTTTGCTAAATCCCT
>JAJKFI010036512.1:0-11839 GCA_029204185.1 Lerista edwardsae
CACACACACACACACACACACACACACACACACACACACACACACACCCCTGAATTGGGAACCATTGCTAGCTAAAGCAATGGAGGTTCCCAGGAGGGAACCTGGGACTCAGTGTTAAAAAACCTGGCATTTGAATGTGGTGCAAACGCCTATCGTCTATGCACACCAAATTGTCTTGGACAGTCAGACCAATGGCCTGTTTTGCCCAACAATAACAGGAACAACCACACATTGTGACAGCCATCAGAATAAGAAAATAAGTCCTGCTGGATCAGGCCAACAAGGCCCATCTGGTCCAGCTTCCTGTATCTCACAGTGGCCCACCAGATGTCTCAGGGGACACCCGAGACAACAAGATGCCTGCATCCTGTGGCCACTCCCTTGCACCTGGCTTTCTGAAGTAGCCCACTACTAACGTAAGGAGGTTGCACCACCCATCATGGCCTGTAGTCCATGATGGACTTTCCCTCCAGAAATCTGTCCAATCCCTTTTGAAAGGCACCTAGGCAAGTTACCATCACCACCACCTGTGGCAAGGAGGTCCATAGATTCATGACCAGCTGGGTAAAAAAGTATGTCCTTTTATCCACTCTAATTCTCCCCACTCAATTTTAGTGGATTTGAGTCTTCATTTGAGTCTTACACACTCAAGGCGGTTCACATAGGCAGGCAATACTAAACACATCTATTTTCAAATGAGTTTTTGCAATAATTGCTATACGCACCCTCGTAGATGGCATATTGTCCAGCAGGCAGTAGCTCTCCAAGAGGCCTCTCCCATCACCACCTCCTTGATCCCTGAACTGTAGATTCCTTCTACCTGCAAAAGAATGGACTGTCACTGTATGAAGTTGTACTTTGGCGAAAATAAGAGGGCCATGCGCTCTACCAGTACAAGGCTTCTGAGACTAGCCAAGCCTGGTCTAAACCCCAAACTTGGCCTTCCTTCCCTTGACTGGTCAATGATGGGGCAGGAGCTACAGAAATGGGACAACCCCTTGAGAATGTTCACTCCCCTTGCGAAACTCTGCTGTTGGAGGCACCCCAACCTGTAAGATCCAATACTAGGCATGGCCAGGTAATGGCGCATAATTGTGCACATGATGGAGCAAAGTGGCCATCACAGCTACCTGCAGTTTTGCAGCAGGGAAGCTGGCTGTAAGAATATTTTAAAACAGTACTTAAAAAAAGATTTCATCAGAAAAGAAACTGTTTTTCCACTGGAAACAAAAACTGGAGAGGAGCAGATTTCAATGTTAGATTTCCCTGCTCTCCTCTGTTTGTTCCTTTTTTTTTTTTTTTAACCATGCCTTTGCTATGGCGTTCCACCCAGGCACCAGATGCTTTGGGCCATTCAACAGAAGACAATTATGTGACATCACCAGGGCCTGAACCCAGTGGTGTCATTTAGGAACAGGAACTCACTTTTGGTTGGCACTTGTCGGGAACCCGGAACCAGGCACGGAGCCTGTTAAGATCTGGAACGCCCATTCTGGTCCGTTCCCCCTGAATGACATCACGGCCTTCACCCCCTTAGGAATCAGGAGTCGCTCCCTTTAACCCTCTGAGTGCCGGCCAACCAAGAAGAAAAGCTCTTTGCAGAGGAATTGGGAAGGGGGAGGAGGGAGAGTGAAGTGGGCGGAGTCAGCCCTAATTTTAACTAGTGGAACTGAGTTCCCCCGCGTTCCCCCTGCATGTCATCACTGCCTGAACCACAGGCTTGGGCATGCTTCCAACTAGCCAACGTTATACTGACTGCGTGTCCAGGGCCTGGCCATCCATGGGGGCCAGCTGAAGTGGTTTATTCGGACAGCAGATTGGGGGCAGGTTCCCACCTCTGATGGCTCACTGGCTTCCATTAATTCTCCTCTTCCTGCCATTCCCTGGACCTGAAAGGGTGACACAACAGAAGGGCAGAGCAGAGAAGAGCGGTGGTCTAGCACGTCAGAGGAGCAGAAGTTGGTTCATGACTAAAGAAGGGAGTTGGCATGCTGACTCGGGTGTCAGGAGATCTTGGGTAAGTCCTGCCTGTGGCTTCCCCTCCTTCAAGTCTCTTTTTTTTTCCATGGATAAGAGGACTGAGACCTTTTCAGGTTGACTGCCGGCCAAATGCCCACTGGGTCTCCGGCCAACACAAATGCCCGCTTCTGTTTGGAGAGGTGCAACGGACCGTTGTGTTCTGTGAGGTCATCCTCCAATGGCCTTTGGGACGGCCGTGCCCATGCCAACAATAACCGTTTAATCTCTGTAGTTGCGCACATGGCTGGGGGTGCGGCTTGGAGGGCAAGAAGGGGTGGAAATGCGAGAAGAGTCTTTGGGTTGGCCACAAGTGGTTGTCTATAAAGCAAAGAGCCCACCTGACGTCTCGATCAATCACTCTCCAGACTTTTAGCAGAACTGCAGAAGAACATCCAGGTGCACAATGATGCGGCTGATGGGCCTGAGACTCATCCTGCTCTGCTCTGTCCTTGCAGTTGACAGTTCTGATGCCAGTAACTTACAGGTAACACCTTTTCTGCTGAATCATCTCGGGGGAAATGTCCCTGCCTTCCCGGATTCAAACACAAATCTGTGCCCATGTGGAGACTGGAGCTTGAGAGATTCTGACCCTGGAGGTCAGAGCAGGAAAGGGCTTATATAGCCACTATGCCTGACTGCCTTTGATGGAGCTCTTCTCTGCCCTGAATCCTCTGGGTAAGTCAGGCAAGAGAAGGGCCATCACAACAATGCAGGACAGGGAATTCCCTGGTAAACATCAGTTCACTACAACTACTACTAGTAATTAGTGTGGTAGTCTGACTGCACGGGGTTAATGTTCCCATCTCTTGGGCTGGAACAAGACTCCTGCAGGTTGACTGTTCGTTCCTAGCCCTGTCTGTGCCTGCCCAGTGTTCCTCCAGGAATATCTTTCTGGAAGGAATACATTTGCTGGACTGAGCATCAAGGGAGTGGAGTGGGTGTGCACAGAAGAAGGTGTTCCTTTGCAAATCAGAGGCCGCTGGACCCCTGGCTCCTTCTTCCAAAAATGCCAGGCTTGGCCCCTCACACCCTATTTTGTCTTTAGCTAACCGGGACGTGGTATGCCAATGCCATCGCAACCCGCTGTGAGGATATCTTGGATTTCAAAGATAACTTGAAGACGATGGTTGCCAGCATAGATTTTACAGAGGACGGTTCTCTTGAGATCGGCGTCAACATCCCCTTGTAAGTGCCCAGCTTCTTGCAGGGCCTGTTCCCTGCACAGCCAATGTTCACTGTGCTGTTTGCGCTCTCCCCCAATGAACGCTCGAGACAACAAGTTGGGAGAATGAGCCACTCCAAGTGAGCAGGGAGCGTGTACAGAGGCAGATCTAAGGGAGGGCAAAGCTCTAAGTTTTGCAAGAAGCCTTACCTTGCAGTGGAAATCAGTCCTCTCCTGCACCGTTTTAGCCAATCCTCACAGGGAAAAGCAACATCTTGGCGTTGCTTACTGGCTACAGCAGCAAGGGAGAGGAGGGATTTACATGACAGGGTAAGGCTCCTTGCAACACTTAGAGCTTTGCCCTCCCTGTAGATCCGCCTCTGAGCGTGTAGCTTAGACCCTTCAAGCCAACCCTTTCCAGGGAAGGGGACTTTGTGGGGCCAAACAAACTCCCATCCATTGGCATATGGCATGGATGGGCATTGTTTTTCCCAGATATTGGAGTGTGGGCAGGAGATGTGACTGCTGGTGCTTTTGCCAGGGCACCAGCAAATACAGCTCTTAGGGGGAAAAAGAGCACTTGCCTTGTGTGCAGAAGGCTCATGTCCCTGGTAGAATCTCCATATGGTGCTGGGAAAGCCCCTTCCCCATATGGGACCTTGGAAGCTGCTGCAGAAGCGACACGACTCCCCTTCCAGATCATGGATGTGGCTTCTAGGAAGACTTCCAGTGCCTCTTGTTTTGGAAATGAGCATTCAATCCACTGGAAGGCAAGTTCACCAGAAGCTGGCATTGTCCTGTCCTCATAATCCTCTGCTCTTCTTGCAGGCCAGGTGGTTGCCAGAAAATCTCCATGAACTTTCAGAAAAAGGACAGTGGGCATTACTTCCACGAATCTGGTCTGTATGCATGAGGGTTTTGGTTTTGCTCTTTGAAGCATTTAATTCTCTGCTCTAGAGAAGTGGTTCTCAAACATTTTCGCACCAGGAGCCACTTTTTAGAGTGACCAGCTGTCCAGGATCCACCAAAAGTGATGTCATGACCAGAAGTGCTGTGATTGTGATGCCGGAGGCTGCTGCTGTCCTGACAATGCAGCAATCAGTTGCTGAGTTATTTCTCAACCATTTTCCGACTGCAAAGTGAATCAGAAAGGGACAAAAAGCCTCTTTACAACCTTGTTTTGCTTGTGTTAACAAGCAAAACAACCACACAGCCCTCCCCCTTTCCAGCATCCCATCTTCCCATAGTTTCAATATGGCTGCTCTAGGTGCTTCACAACCCACCTGAAAGTGGCTTGCGACCCACTGGTGGGTCCTGACCCACAATTTGGGAACCACTGGTCTGCACCATTTTAAGTGGAACGATTTACTTACTGTTCTTGAATCCTGCTTTCCTATATATCCAAAGCAGCTTAGAAATATCTGAGACCTGAAAAAGTGAGGCATGTCTATTTGGGGGTTTATCTAGGTGTTTTTATACATTATTGGGTTTCTGTTTCATTGGGTTTTTTGTTTAATGACATTTTAAAACTCATCCTGCAGTGCTTTGAAATGGAGTTAGCGTATACAAAATAATGTTGAAGAACATATGGCTGATTTCTGCTACATTGTGGTGCCAGCTTGCTCACCTGCAATTAATTTTTGATTGGTCCCGTTTGCTTTCCTGCAGATTGGGGTGAATATACTGTCGAGGATTTCGAGACGGATTATAAGAACTGGTTCGCTGTCAAGACAAAACATGAGACGAAAAGCGAGACCTGCGAGATGTTTGCGTTCTATTGTATGTTTGCAAAGGGGATGTTGTTGCACCCAGCTTTTGGGGGTGGGTGGGTGGGATTGATTTGCTCCATTTATAGACACTTTTCTGCCAATGCATTCAAGGTGACTTACAATTCAAAATTCTTCTCCAGCTTGTAAAACTTGGCAGGATTACAAATCTAGTGCTGTTTTCCCCTTCCAGTTGCTCACATCCTTTGTGGCTCCCATATTTTGAAATATATCAGGGGTTTCCCTGAGCACAGAATCCTGCCTCCCATTGGAGGGTTGTCTGAAAAGCATGTAGGATTCAAAGTGTTCCCTCTCTCTTTCAGCCCGTGAACGCATAATGACCAATGAAGAAAAGAATAGTTTCATGAAATTTTGTATGCATAATGGCTACAACCAAGATGACATCATTTTCATGCCACCAGAAGGTAGGAGATGCTCCAGTTATACACTCAGCTCAAACTTACCCAGGCAGAGGGTGGGGGGGGGAGCTTTTCCTGGCTTGTGTGTGATATCTGAGCAGGCTTGGGGTCTGGAGATACTTTGCATGAAAGAAAACGGTACAGGCATATCCCCTTCGTGCCAGGATTGCTAGTAACTTGACAGGTGCCGTAACAGCCCCAACCTTGCATTTTGTCTTCACAGTTGCCTGTGCGGGAAAACAATAGGTGAGTTTTCCCACTGAATTCCACTTGAATGGATGCACACCTCGATTTCAGGGGAAGACGGGGAGCGCTTCTCAATCCCTGCTCAGGTTGACTCCCTGGGATCCACTGTTAAAAAAGCATCTTGAGCCACAAACCTGGGGCAGGTGTTTCGACTGAGACTGGGGCTGCTAGTCTGAGCAGGATGGGTTTGGGAGAGGAGAGCACCTCAGCGCCTCACAGGTTCACTTCGAATTCTTTTGCCCAATAGGTGACTGAAGCCAATACCAACAACTTTCCTCCTTTCATCGCCATGTGATTTGCAAAGTCCCCCAGCTAGAGGTCTCCTCACACGATCAATAAACAGATTCAGAAACTGCACCCTGCGTCCTTGGTTTTTCTCTGTGTGTGGATGTGTTTATGGAGACAGGAGAAGAAACCTGGAGAAATTTTTTTTTTCCCTGAAGGTGCATCTTGAAGGCATTCTACCAAGGATGTGGGAGTCAGGGAGTACTGCTGGATAGGGCCCACAGTCCGTCTGTCCCAGCATCCTGTTTCTCACAGATGCTCCAATGGGAAGCACACTGGTGGGAGCAAAAGCAACAACTCTCCTCCTTGCGATGTCCCCGGAATATCATACTCAGAGAAAGACTGTCCCTGTAGATGGGTGTGCTCTTCTTTTCTTCCACAGAAAAGTTGTGGTCTGTGGGTTCATATTGGGCAGGGTGGCCCAAAATGGATAAAATAATGGAGGAAATGGTACCGTGGAAGACATCATGCGCACTGTGGTAGAACAAGATGCTCGAATCCACCTCTCTTCACACTTTCTCTTCCACTTAACCCTTTTCCAATTTAGGGTGTGGGGGGAGGAGCCAGTGATGTACGGAGGAAGTGAGGGGGACACAAGGGGAATGGAGTGCATTAGGTGACACCCTCGGAGTTGTGTGTGACATCACTACTGTCCAAAATGCAGGGCCGATTGGAGTCAGTGGCCTGGCTAAGATTTCTTAAACACTGGCTTAAACTTTTTTATAATCCCGGTGTTAACAGTTTACTCACCCACCTTATGCAAGAACTGAAGTCTTCTAGAGGGATGCTCCTTTTTGAAAAGAAAAGACTTGACACAGATATTATTGGTGCCCCCCAACTGAAGTAAGCTTAACACCTGATTAAGCATAGACTACAAAATATTGAACAGGTAGATTTGCTGAGCGCAGCTAACATGATATGCTCACCTTTATATTTGTAGGTCCTAGTCAGTTGCGGACACGTGGCTGAATACCACTACTTTTTAAAGTGCCCTAATGTCTATAGAGCTTTCTTCTCAGCAAGAAGCAATGCCATGCCCTCCAAGGTGCTATATGGTAGATTTAGAGGAACGCCTTGGGAAGAGAGAATTTGTGCGTGCCCCCTATACTAGGTGTGGTTGAATCTGTACAACATATTATTCTGTTTTCCCTTTTATGAAGACCTTCCTTTTATGAAGCCTTCCTTGAGGGTCCTTTTGGTAAGTGGGAGGGTTGGGCTGACGCAGACAAAATCTGGTTCATCCTCTCAGGGAGCAACAAAGGTCTAACCACGAAAGGGGCATCTTTTTTGAAATTAATTGTAAAGAGGAGGAGTTGATCCTCCAATTGTGAATGAAGATTAGTTGCTTTTCTTACTTTTAATGGTATTGGTTTTATTAATGGCACTAAAGCTCCATGAACTGCTGCCCACATCTTGGAGGACATGGGCAGATCCAGTCGCAGGTTATACCCCACAGAGCGGGCTGTGATGGGCAGAGAGTGCCGGAGATGCCCACGTCCACCAGTTAAACCTCTGAAAATAACTTCCTTGTTTCATCTTCTTCCTCCTCCAAAACAGGCTGCCTCAGGACAGGGTAGATTTTCTTGAATGAACCGCAGGAATGCAGGTGGAAGGATATAAAATGAGGGGCCACCAAGGAACTCAGATATCCGTTGTGAAGGTTCCCCAGCTGGGCTGAAGAAAAGACTGTTGTGAGCATGAAAGGTGCATTGTGGAGCCTTGTGGCAGCATTTACGATTGTGCTCCAGGTGGCAGCTGAAATTACTGTACAGCCCATTGTTGACATCCCAAAGGTAAAAGGTTTTCAAGTTGGGGCTGCATCCTGAAATGCCAGAATTCTTCCTTGCAACCCTGGTATCTTCTGCATGGCTGTTGGGGACTCCTGCATTGCTGGGACTCCTCTCTCTAGTGCAGGTCAAGGCCATAAAGAGCCCAAGAGCCAACACCACATTTTAGGAAAATTTCTTGGGCCTTTGAACTTCAGGGTATGCTGGCCAAGAAGGAGATGACCTGGGTGTTCTTCTAGCATCCTTTGGGCCTTGACCTCTCCAATACAGAGGATGTCTTTTGCTATGATGGCCGGAGAGGTAGCTGTGAGAGTCTGTGGCAGGAAGGGCGCTCCAAAACTCTTCCTCAGTCTCCATGCCGGCTCTCACTATGGATGGCAATTTGGCCATTGAGTTGCCAGATTGTGAATGGAGCTCAGATGTCTTGACATGGTGATTCCAGCTCTTGTGACCGGTGTCCACATCCAGTGCTGCTGGCTGCAGGCTAACAGTAGAATGTAGAGGATTAAACAGTTAAGTGTAAAGGCAGCATATAAAATGTATAAATCAATCCATGTTTTTGTAGGAGATCTTCATTTTACTGACTGCATCAATTGCCTGTCTGGATAAAAGGCTAATAATCATCTCTCTTCTAGCTGGCTGGCAGATGGCGTGCCCATGCAGTGGTCGTAGATCGTGGGGAAGTGAAGAGTACCCTGCGCTATCGCGCTTACGTGGAGTTAAAAAAGAACGGGGACGTGTTTGTTACAAAAATGTTTCCAAAGTAAGTTCCTTTGAGCCACAGTAATTACAATTTCCCACCTGCAGTGTCAAAGTCATTCCATAAAGGGGGTTCTTGTGAGTGAGCCAGATTTTGCCTCTTGCGTTCTGCACATTCATATGGGTGGGAGATTAAGCTTGAAGAAAGCAGGGCTGAAATGATTCTGCTCTCCAAAATAACGTTATCCTCAGAGTTCCTCTCTGTAAAGCTTTATGGACAATATTTGTGGGGTTTCTGGAGATTCAGCTAATATCTGAACTTCAGAGAATTGCCATCCTCAGATTTTTTTCAGGAGCATCTAAAGTTTAGGTTTGATCTAAAGTTTGCAAACAGCGCCAGCAACACTTTGTGCAAATGGATGAACTACATTACAGTTTGATAACATGAATTATTTGTAAAATCATAGACTTTAAGATCGTGAATGTCAGGTCTGAAATTTCAACGTCACTTTTCACCATCAAGACTCCAATGTTAAAATTCGGGAGTGTGAAATGTTGTGGAATTACATTTTAGTTTTCATAGAGGGAGACCTTGACCTTCATGTATCTAGAGAGCCATGAATGGTTCTTGGGGAGAGAGAAGCCTTCGTTCCCACTGGTTGCCCATCCTCCAAGCAAGTCTGGATTGCACCAAGTACTAGTTGAGTCTAAAGAACACAGCCTGTTTTGGACACTTTGTGATCTTTCCTTTTTTGGCAGAGGGACAAACTGTGAAGAATCAAAGGTTTATTTGAAGCCAACTGACCATTCTGGAATATTTCAAACTGCCTGTAAGTGATTCTCAACATCTTAGTTCCAGTACACTACAATTTAGTCATTATGTGCTGCTACTTGGGACTCTTACACATCTCTTAGCTATGAATTATCATCTTCGTGCTGATGAATGACAGGAATTGCTTTTGGTTGCAGACGTTACTTCAGCATCGATGGCTAATTGTTTTGTTCGGCCTGTGCTTGGATGACTTTTCACTTTCTTCAGTTAAAATCCTCTAAGGCTGGGTATCTCTTTAGTTTGCTCTCTTTCCGTAGCTCTTGCCAGCGCTTCTTTCTCTTCCCCACCCCACAGGCAGAGAGTGTACAGTCTGCTAATGAAAGCCAATCCCACTCCCTCCTGTCTGTCTCAGGACGTTGCTGCTGCTAATAGATGGGCAGAGAGGGGGAGGATCAATGCTTCTTAGGGCGCAATCCGACGTAGAGCCGACATAACGTTGTTGCGTCGGCACCACATCTGTAGCGCCAATACAGGGGCACCGACTGGCACCCGCACATTGGCACTGGGGCTTCCAGGCCAATGCTAGCTGTAGCAGCAGCCTGGGAGTGCAGGCAGAGAGCTGTCCTTGCGCCAGCCAAACTCGGCTGGTGCAGGGGCAGTTCTGGGCAGGGGTGGGGTGGGCTGGTGGGTGTGCTGGCCTGGGGAGGGGTGGGGTTATTGTGCGGCCGTTAGTCCACATCCAGGGCCTTGACCCTGGGCCGCAAGGCCCTGACTATGGCCACACAGGCACCTTAGAGCTGCTGAGGAACACATCAGGGAGGCTTGGGCCTCCTCTGGTGCAAGGGCCTGCCAGCATGCCTGCTCCAGTGCAACACAGGATTGGGCATCCTGTGTCTCCATGTTTATAAGAGCAACGGGCATGGAGCACATAAGGTTCTCCTTGCCTACCACAGGCTTGTATGCCAGAATCAAGAAATACTGAGGAGAGAAGTGACATGTCCAACCTTTCATTAATATTCTAAATTATTCTAAATACACAATGAATATCTAAATGATCAATATTTGGCGTTTTGTTTGTTTCAACTGAAGCTCAGAGCAGCACCCTTCGTGTGGTGATCACAGATTATTATGACTACTGCATATTTCATATTGAATCACCACTCAGAAACGAGCTGCACCTGTACCGTAAGTGTTGCGGAGGTGGAGGGGCAGGGGCTTTGCATGCATCAGGGAACCTACCAATGTTGACCCCACACAACTGTGGTGAACCCAAGGAAGCCACAGTCTTCCCCCGTTGCTCAGAGGGGAGCATGTGCAGAGCTGAGGGAGGGGACAAGGGTGGGTTTAATGCGCTTCCCCATTTGCCACTCCATTTGGTAATAAATTCAGTCTTCATGGTTTTGCATCACATACTGGTGGGTAGCAGTTAGTTTAGCCATAAGAAAGGCCAATCAGTGGAGTTCATGTTTCAATACAGATTTGAACTATGCCACATTGGCCATCTCTTCCTCATTGGGGAATGAGGAGTACTGGACAGATGCTGCTCTTGCGTTGGAATTCTACAGGGGTAGCCAGTGGAGTGGAGATAGTGGAGTAGTCCAGCAACTAGTATCATGCACAACTGTTAGCCTACTGGGAGTAGGATTCAAACGGTGGCCACTGCCTGAGTTTAGAGCAGATGCAGGTGTCCTATTTTGAAACATGTCTGTCTGTCTGTCTGTATGCTGTTGCCAACATTTCAAGGTGGCCTTTGTTCATTTTGATTCTCAAGTCAGGAAACGATATATCACCAATGATGCAAAAGATATGTTTGAGACTGCCACCAAGATGCTGGGATTCGACAAAGACAAGATTGTTTACCGAACCAAAACTGGTAAATGCAGTTGATTCAATGACACTCTCATTTCCTGCACTGGGGGAAAGGATAACTGGCTGTCTCGGAGGAATACCTTGTCTCACACCTTTGACTGCTGGCAGAAGGAGGAGCTGGTTCGGCCCAAGCAAACTCTTGTTTTAAACAACCAAAAATGATCATCAACGGGTGAGCTTCCCTAGGAGGAAAAGCTGGAGAGTTTGGAGGAATAGATGTGTGGATCATTTTCACCTGAAGAGGAGGGATGTCTGAGTCCTGTGGTTGGCTGTTTGGCAGAGTTGCTCTGGGGCCCTTCTCCATGCATCTTTAAGCTTCTTCCTAAAGTTATTTGGGGGAGCCGGACAGGGTATCTCTGTGGCCTGTTCTTGCATCTCTTGCTAGCAGATGTACAGCCTGACTTGTTCTCCAAGGAGGGATGGGGGGAGATGCCTGCCAATTCTGCAGCTAAAACTGCTGCTGAAATTGAGCAGGTTCGCAGCTCTGCTCCTTGGGATTCCACCTCCTGTTATGATACCAGAATTTCCTTTTTTTCATAGGTTCATGCCCAAATTAAAGAAATGCTTATGAATAATCTAATGACCTGGAACTACAGGTGGAGTCGTTGGTGATCATAGGGAGATCCTCCAAGATGCCACAACCTTGTTTATACAAATTGATCACAATTAATAATCTCACTGGAAGGAAGCCAGAACAACCTAGATCACAGACTCTTTTGCTTACACATCCATTCCTGATTTCTTTGCACTGTGATTTGGGCTTTTTTGTTTGTTTGTTTGTTTGTTTGTTTGTTTGTTTGTTTTGCTAAATCCCT
>JAJKFI010036515.1:0-58421 GCA_029204185.1 Lerista edwardsae
GGCATAGGCCAGGGCTGCCAGTCCTGGCCGCAGCTGGCCCTGAATTGCCCTCCCTACCCACCCCCTGTTCCTCGAGGCCTCTGACCCTGTGCTGCCAGGCAGGAGCTTATCTGCCCCATTGAGCATTGCTCAAAGATAGCCTACCTGAGGCCACAAACATGCTTTACCTTCCACTGGCACAACAGTTGCTGGGCCGGCGGAAGGTAAGGTTAGGGTTGAGCTGTCAGAGTGGTATATTTGGCAAGGAACCAAGCAAGGAAAGAGCCAGGTAAGGAGTGGATCAAGGCAGTTCTTTCTGCAGCAGGCTGGAAGAAGGCATTAGTAGACTGAGGGCACAAGAGCTAGCATCAGCCTTGGCCCGAAGCCAGTGGCATGACACTCCTGTGCTAGCCATGTTCGGCTGGCGCAGGGGTGTTTCTGGGGAGGGAGGGAGGGGGTTTCTGAGCGGGGGGTGGGCAGGCTGGGAGGCAGGCAGGTCCAAGGAGGGAGGTGGAGCTGGGATGTGGCCCCGATTTGGGCTGTGCAGCGTCCTCAATTCTGTGCCTGCTAACCAGCAGGAGGAGATCCAAGAAGCCTGTAGATGTGGCTGGTGCCTACCCGGGGGTAAGGGCACGAATGTGCCCTTGCCCCAGGGAGGCTCCTGCCTGCTCCAACTTGCACTGGATACAGTGCAGGCCCACCAGACATCCCGTTCCAGCACAAGTTAGGATTGCACCCTCAAGGTGCCCTTCACCCTGAGCCTGCCACTGCCCCATGAGCTGCCGCTAGACCTGAGTGACATTATTCACTCTTTGTAGCTTATTTCACAAATATGATGCAGAATCAGCATGTATGATAGATCCCTATTACATATGATGACAAATGTAAAGGCACGGATTTGTGAGCCTATATTTTTTCATATATATATATAAAAGAAAACGTGTGTGTACGTTTGTACATACGTATTTTCCGCATAGGCTCCGCAACGCCTGGAGCGATTGACACCAAACTTGGCATGCATACACCTTGCAGTCTGGCAACAAAAACTGGGGGGGGGCATACCCCTATAGCACCTCCGGGGGTGGGCGTGCGTAGGGGGTACGACGTAAATATGATTGAAAATGGCCAACATTGGTGTTGAATCCGTCATTTCCGGGGTTGCCGAGATGAACGGCGACACTACTGAGGCCATTTGACTTGGGGTTTGCCCCCCCCCTTGGCGTGGGGGGTGAGAAGGGGTGCAAAACAAAACGTCCACCATGCCCTGCTGGAACGCCTGGACCAACTAGCACCAAACTCAGCATGCGCAAGCCTTGCGGCCTGGCCACAAACACTGCGGGGTCGGGCCCAGTGGTGGCATTCAGGGGGTTCTCCCAGGTTCTATAGAACCGGTTGTTAAATGGCCAGGCCCCGCCCACTCACTTACTTTGGCTGGCTTTGGGTTTTTTTTGGCTCAGGCAATGACATTATAGAACCGGTTGTTAATTTATTTGAATGCCACCACTGGTCGGGCCCCCCTAGCACCCCTGGGGTGGGGGTGCATGGGGGGCCCCACATGAAAATTGTTGAAAATGGCCGAAATTGGTGTCAAATCCGTAGTTTCCAGGGTCGCCAAGATGAGCGGCGACGCTCCCGATGCCGTTGGAGTCCGCGTTCGGCCCCCCTGGGCATGGGGGGGTGAGAAGGGGTGCGAAACAAAACATCCGCCATGCCCTGCTGGAACGCCTGTAGCGACTGGCACCAAACTCAGCACACGTGTGCCTTGCAGCCTGGCGACAGACACTGCGGGGGTCAGCCCCCCTAGCTGATTGGTAGAATTCATTCCTTTTCGCGTCTAATAGAAGCTTGAGATACATAAATACCCGGGCAACCCCGGGTAAGGAAAAGCTAGTGCTGTATAAAACAAGTA
The DNA here is from genome assembly GCA_029204185.1 of Lerista edwardsae. Classification (NCBI taxonomy): domain Eukaryota; kingdom Metazoa; phylum Chordata; class Lepidosauria; order Squamata; family Scincidae; genus Lerista; species Lerista edwardsae. The sequence continues at coordinate 1,889 of JAJKFI010036515.1, forward strand.
AATAGACATAAATGTGCTTCATTTAATCTTACAGGTTAGACATGTTTTAAATTTTAAGAATGACTGAAATTCCCAGTCCCCCTCTGCAGTCCCAGTGCCCCAGATGGTTGCCCAAGTCAACTGCCCTTACATTTAACTCTGCGTTTGGCCAGTGACTAGCACAGACCAAGATTCCTACAGGACTGGATTGTTCTGAAAGAGCAAATCAGACTCCTAAATAAGAGCTATGTGGAGCTGTCCCCAGTGGCAGTGACAACAGGTCTGCTCTCTTTGCACTAGCAAGGGCTGTCATTTGTAGCACTAGCTGTAATAAGAACAAAGACATCTTACTTGGGTACGTCAGATGTCAACTTTAAGTAAAATGCTCCTCCTGCTTTTGATCCGGCACAGTAATGGTTCATTAATGGAAATCAGAGCTGCACTTGTTTTTAAACATCATAAGAGAAAGGAACTCTGGGGGAAGAGTTAATCTGAAATGGTTGTTTCTTCTCTAAGAATAACATATGGTTTGAGTCATGAGCAGAAAGCACAGTCCTCTTACTGCAAATGTTAGAAGAGGACAAAACAGAAAAACTATCTGGCTGCAATGACCTTAATAAGACATTTGATTACATTTATTGCATTCATCCTTTAGCAAAACTAGATGTTGGCAGAGCAGTCCAACAGGAGGTCAGACCAACTGTAACTGCCCTTTCCTATTGAGGTTCTGTATGCACTGCTAATGATGCTAATTAGAATTCAACAAACATTTGTTCCCAAGGAAAAATGTCTCCTCCCTACCAAGCCTGTAAAATTACCTTCTTTTTCTTAAGGGCGCAATCCTAACCAACTTTCCAGCACTGGGGTAAGGACAATGCAGCTCCAAGATAAGGGGACAAACATGCCCTTACCTTGAGGAGGCCTCCATGACTACAACTCCACTGCAGGAGGCAGCACATGCCTCATTGGCACTGCTAAATCAGTGCTGGAAAATTGGTTAGGATTGTGCCCTAAATCTGTTAATCTTATATTTAATGTCATTGGTGCCCAACTCTCTCTCTCTCTCTCTCTCTCTCTCTCTCTCTCTCTCTCTCTCTCTGCAATGTGTCTAACACACACACACACACACCGGCCAATTGAGGATAAACATTTAATGTACCTGACAAAGTGAGCTCTAGGCCACAATTAAGCTTATGGCACAGCGAATTAAGATAGCACAAGGACCCTTGGTTTTTCTTAAATCTGTGTCAGTTAAACCCTTTCCTCGGTCAGTTTTTCCCATTTGTTTTCAGTTCCACAAGCAGCAAAAACAAGTGCCAAATATTCCCCAGTGACTATCAAGACATATGCAGATTCTCTCTGTCTCAGATGGTTCGGTTCTCTGGATAGAGCATATGCTTCATGCATACTGTTATTTATGCTGGAAGACTATCCTTTGAAAGACTGATTGCTAATAGTCCAGGATAATCATTTAATATTGTCTCAATAGCAGCAAATGACCAAAGATGTTCTCTTGACAGTTGAAAATCTTTCTCCACCTTTTTGGAATGCAATATCCATAAAGATTTTGTAAATTACTCGCCAACATTGGGAGAAATGAGATAATAAGAAGCAGTTTGGGGTGCGGGAGGGGGAGAGAGAGAGATCAGCTGATGAAAAATTAAGTACAAAGGATTTCTCTGGGAATATACTGTAGTGGATTTGCTGCCAGCTGGAAACATGCCCGTTTTGCTTCAGATATACCAGTGATGGTGATGTGAACCTTTTAGGCATGGTGTGTCAAAAATGCCTAACCTGGCTCTGCTGGTGTGAGTGCAGTCCTAACCTGGAGTTAGGCCAGCACAGTTTGGCTGGCACATGGGCCACCATAAAGCGTGTTTGGACCACTCTTTGAGTCAGGGAGGATGGCGCACATCTGTCGTGCTGGCCTCTCTGACTCCAAACATACTTTACAGTGTCCCCGGTGCAGCCAAACTTTGCTGGCTTAACTGTGCCAGTCTAACTCCAGGTTAGGATTGCTTGCTTGCTTGCTTGCTTGCTTGCTCTCTCTCTCTCTCTCTCTCTCTCTCTCTCTCTCTCTCACACACACACACACACACACACACACACACACACACACACACACACCCCTGAACAAAAGAGAAAGAATTGTTTGCATATTCATGTATTTTAAAACATACAGTCCAATCATTTGTGGTGCCATTTATTATATAAAGACATGTTAAATAATTACAAACATGAAATATGAATACAGCAAACTCAATTGTCAGAAGTTGGTGAATGCTGGTCACTCAAAATGACATGGTGTGTCATCTTTGACAAGTGTGTCATAGGTTTGTCATCACTGAGATATAAGCTGCTTGTATATTTTTACATAGAAATATGTAAAATATTACAGATACCATATGTCCCCAGTGCTATTTTATCAATATGGCCACTCCTAGAATATCTCACTGAAAACAGTAGGGATAACTTCACAATATTTTCCCTTTGTTAGCTGCTAGGGGAAAAATCAAATCTTGTTTGGCCCCGATACTACTCTGTCGTCCCTACTCCCAGAGCAGTTCAAGAGTTTTTTCTCTTCTAAAAAAACACAAGTGAATTCTCCTTCTGTATTTCAGTTTTGTTTTATTGTATTTTACTGATGTGAGCTGCCTTGAGCGCCCCAATATGAGGTAGAAACGCAGGGTAAAATTAAAAAAAAACTATAAGAAGACATTCCCAGTTCTTTTCAGGGCCAAGCACGCAATCCAAACTCAACATTTTGCTGGTACAGCTGCCGCTCCATTAGCAAGGGTGTCGCAAATGTGCTGTAAAGCACATTTGCAGCACCCAAAGAGCTTGCAGCCTCAACAGGGAGGCCTGCCCCATCTCGCCAATGCTGCATCCACAACTACAGCTGCCAGGGGAAGAGGTGGGCAGCACAGGAGTGGGGGAGGGTGATTCAGAGGCAGGGAGAGAGAGCTGAATGAGTCTGGGCGGTGGGTAGGATCAGTGGAGCTGGCTGCCACTGTATCCTAATCCCCATCCCATGCCTGCCAGCATTCCACCAAACCACTTGGATTTGCACTTGCTATTTAGGAGGCACAGATCAAAGTAGTCCCATAAGGCATGCTGCAGCATTACTTGGAGTAAGAGAAAAATATACCCTTACCTCAAGGTGACCTGCAGCCTGCTGCTAATCTGCACTGGATGCAATAGAGGCCATGTGGCACCACTGCACCAGTGCAGTTTAGGATTGGGCAGCAAAACAAATAACAAAGGCAAAAATCCTGATGTGAGGCTAAAGTTTAGCACATTCCACATTACTGTTGGAACCACAGGCAGGGTGTTAGTAGCTTATAATTCAGCCATAGGTAAATATTCATGACAATAAATGTCACTGTACACAGGCCGTTCTTCCTGCATTACCAGTTTCATACTAGATTAACTGTTGCACAATGAAAATTAGATCTTTCTCAATCCCTCTCTCTCTGTGTGACACACACACACACACACACACACACACACACACAGAGAGAGAGAGAGAGAGAGAGAGAGAGAGAGAGAGAGAGAGAGCCCTCTGGGGAGGAATGAGAAACTAAGGACAACACATGTTAACACTGAATCCTACTGTTGTGGATCATGTGCTGGAGTAAATATCTCAGAACCAGCAGATCACAGGAAAGGAAACACCCAGAGCATGTTCTGAGCTTGGGAGGCCTCCCTGACCCTCAGAAGTCCATCTAAGGCCTTCAGAGGGCCTTCCCAGGTCTTTGGGAAAACCAGTAACTGACAATTTCCAGCCCTCAGAATACCCTCCACACACAACCAGAGGACAGCTCCTGTGCCAGCAAAGTCAGGAGGGCCAGTGGCTCATAGGGGATCAGAGGCATGCTGCGGGCCAGATGCTGCCTTAGAGCAAAATCCTAAACTGGAGTTAGGCTGGCATAAGCTAAGCCAGCAACGTCTGGCCAGCACAAGGGCCACCATAAAGCGTGTTAAGACTACTCTCGGAGTCAGGGAGATGGTTCACGTCTGTGTGCTGGCCTCTCTGACTCCAAGAATGGTCCGAACATATTTTGCAGTGGCCCTTGTGCTGGCCAAACGTTGCTGGCTTAGTTTATGCTGGCCTAACTCAGTGACACCAGCTTCTAAATCTTCTCCCATCCTGTATGGATTGAGCTGCTATCTCACAGACACATTCTGCAGTTTCACACATAAGTGAATCTCTATTGGTCACTCCACAAGTGGAACTGGGAGTTCGCTAAGAGTCCATGCCTATCAGAGATTCTTCTGTACAGTCTGACTTCTGAATCTCCAGTACTTGTGACAGTGATAGCAGCCAATGCATTATCAGAGGGGCATGTGAAGTCATGGAGGGCCGGATAGAGTTTTGCCTTCATGTTACCCTCAATCTCATTGGGCCATCCTATTAAATCATGTAATTGCTGGATATTCTGTGGCAAATTGCAACAGTGGAAAAGCAGCATTGGAAATGGTGGCTTGACGGGATTTGACTACCCACCTTATCTTCTCCCACTGGTTAAGACTTCCAGTGTGTCACTGACCACATACAACTGGTTCATTTATTGTCGATTCCTAAAGTTATGCTCAACTTTAATTGTGTACAATGGGTACTGAAAATAGATTAGACAGAGAATGCAATCCTAAAATGGAGTTAGGCCGGCATAAGCTAAGCCAGCAATGTTTGGCCAGCACAAGGGCCACCATAAAGCATGTTTAGACTAACTCTTGGAGTCAGGGAGGATGGCCCATGTCTATGTGCTGGCCTCTCTGAGAGTGGTCCAAACATACTTTATGGTAGCCCTTATGCTGGCCAAACTTTGCTGGCTTAGCTTATGCCGGCCTAATTCAGTTTAGGATTGCGCCCAAATTCATGGAAGACCATTCTATCCACTGCTATTACAACAACAAACTTCCTTGTTTCAGGGCAGTATACCTCAAAACTATCTCTTGGCAATAAGAAATTAGGGAGAGCTGTTGCTTCACTGCCCATGAGCTTAGCAGAAGTATCTAATAGATCACTTTGGAAACAGAGTGCTGAACAAGATGGATCATCTGTCGACCTCAGCAGGACTTTAATTATGGTCCCTGCACTGTTAATAATGAAATAATCATTATTTCATATCCAATGATTTAAGGCAGGTGAAAATGATGAAAATGAAATAAAAACATGTAATACCGCTTTCTGCACTTCTTATTTTTGTAAAAAAACCAAAACTCAATCTGCAAAAAAACCCAACCTTGTTTTATTTGTTTTTTATTTATTTATTAATGATGGTGTGTGAATGGGTAATGACTGTAGCTGCTGCATCTGCTGACACTATACCACCTATATCACCTACCTAGTACACTTCAAGTTATTATAATTTATTACAATGTAGATTTTAAATAAAAACACATCACACCAAAAAAACACCATAATACCGGAAAACACCGAAATCCACACACACACACAAGAACCATTTTCACCCACATCTACTGATAGGATAGCATGAAAATAAAACTATCTGAAGAAAAATTAAAGGTATGAAATTGTCAATGGGACTTACTCCATGGTAAGTATCTATAACAAAACTGTAGTCGGGGCAGTATGCCAGAACTTAAGTGCACGTCAGACAAGTACTTTGCTTCTGATTTAATTTGGAATAATTATGCCTAAATTAAACAAGCATAGTTAAATTGTAGAAACAGGACCTTTGTCTTTTTTTCCGAGTTATGGAAAACCCATGTGCAGCAACAAGTCAAAAATAGATCAAGTGCCCCACGTACCAGAGGGGAAGGCAAAACATCTGACTCACATAACATAAATCAAATTGATTCCATTACCAAGAGCCTGCAAAACCTCTCTGACATCTTTTTGCACTCTCTCTTTGTTGTTAATTTGTGTGTAAATGATGATGGTGTCTTCTGCTTTTGTCCATATCCTGAGGACAATAGCTTTCCGCATGTTTGAATTCTACCAAGTATTCCTTAATTGAGATTTAAACAAACGCCGCTGAATTTAATTAAATAAAATTACATGGCTCCACTAACTGAGCAATAACAAGCTATTTAAAATTACATTTATTTATTAAGCAATAAACGTTTATGGAGTGTGAATCTGCAGTAGCAATTACACCTAGTAGAATTTGAAATTAAGGGACTTCTACACAGCAAAGGGGACGTGGTGGCGCAGCGACTTAATCCGCTGTTGCTGGTCTTTCGACCTCAGGTTGGGAGTTCAAGACTGCGGGATGGAGTGAGCTCCCGTCGCTTGTCCCAGCTCCTGCCAACCTAGCAGTTCGAAAGCACCTAAAATGCAAGTAGATAAATAGGGACCACTTCGGTGGGAAGGGAACGGCGTTCCGTGGACTCATGCCGGCCACATGACCATGGAAGCATGTCCTCGGACAAAAATGCCGGCTCTACAGGCTTTGAAACGGAGATGAGCACCGCCCCCTACAGTCGGTCACGATTAGACCATTCGGTCGTGGGGAAACCTTTACCTTTTTACACAGCAAAACCTAAATATGCATCATAGAAGACCTCATCCTGCAAGTCAGAGGAAAGATGTTTGACATCCCTGATTTGTGTGTCCAAAGTACTATTTCCTTCCACCTGTGCATGGCTGGCCCATCTATGAGGCCAACTGAAGTGGTCACCTTGGGCAGCAGATTGGTTGGGGCATCCACCTCTGTCTACCTACGTGCCTTCATTGCTTCTCCTCCCATTCCTTGAATTGGAAAAGAAAGGGAAGGCAGTGAGGAAGAGGAAATGTGGAGGTGTCAGGGAGAAGGCAGGGTGACCAAGGGGAGTAGTGCCTAGTACTTAGAGCGCACTCCCCTTTGCTCTCTACTTTACAGGACCAGCAACTGAATGGGGAAAACCTTGGTAGTTTGTAGAAGCTTTTCTCACCACACGTTAATGCTCTGCCTCTTTAGCCAAGTTACTGAGAAAGTATAGGCAAACCTTCTTTGGAATTTGGTTGATTAGAAACTGGCAGGATTGTAACTCAGTACCCCAGCTAGATTTCTACCCCATTAGTTATATTGTTCTTTAACTCACTTGGTGGTAGCAGTTTAATTAGTGTAGATAGGGGTAGAATGAGCGTCCTAAAAGACATCCAGGGAAACCAAGTTGTTTTTACCCAGATTTTATCAAAGTTTATTTGGCCCTAGGTAAACCGATAACAGGAAAGATGGGGGTGGGACCCAGTGGTGGCTTCCTGGCAAGTGGCTGCTCGAGTCTGCACTGGCAAAATAACTGGCGAAGACTGAAGGAGTCCCACTGCAGGGGCTAGGACTTCTGGCTTTCAAATGTTTATTCCCAAAAGATGAGAATCGGGGTGCTCAGTTCAAGACACCCCCTTTTAAGAAGAACAAACTGTAAAGACCTGAGGTTTTTACAATAATTGTTAGCCTGTCCAAAGAATACAAGATTCAGGATAAAATGGAACACCATGCGCTCATCACAGCATGCTACGTAACTATAACGCAAGAAATGCTCCAAAGATAACAAGGTGAATAAAACCAAATAGGCTTCAGAGTGTTCCAGCAAAATAGCATATTGGCTAGGAGTGAACTGTGGGCTAGAAAGATTTAAACCATTCCCTTCTTTTCTCACTTCATTTTATCTCAGAACCCCAGCTCACTATTTAACTATACCAGTAAGTACTATTAGAGCCCAATCCTAAGTCTCTTACTGTGGGCTGTACCACCTGGGCAACTGTCACACATGGTGCCATAAAGTGCCTCCAACACTGGTGGTAGGTCAGTACCACTGGCACTGGGGCGGCACCATGGCAACCCCACTGCGCATGCCCCAGAGAGAGCTGGTGAGCTCGCCAGTTGCTGGCGATGCAGCTTTTGGGATGGGGCAGGAGGGTGTTCCAGGGCAGGGGCCAGGTGGAGTGGGGGCAGGACCTGCGGCAACTCTCACTGCCGGTTCCTGATCTCCAAGTAAGGCTGTGTGACCTTACTCAGAGGCCCTTGCTTCTGTGCTGGCTAAATAGCTGGCGCAGAAGCAAGGGGACCCATTGCCCCAACTGTGTCCTTACTACAGGGAAAGGTGAGGAATGTCCCCTTTCCTTGTGGAGGCTCCCACGGCTACTTGGCTGCCAGGGGATACAGTGGTAGCTGCCTGCCTACTGCTGCTGCTGCTGTTCTCCCAGGCAGTCAGCCAGTATAGGATTGGGTTGTAAGTTTACTATCACTCTACTATCACTTTTCTTCTACAAGATCCAATACCAGATTTTCTTTTCCTGTTCTAAGCAGGACATTTCTAAAGGTGTTCTCAGATTTTATTTTGTTTTAAGAATGGGTATCTTTTGTCCCTAGGAAGCCATGTCTCTTCTGGAGTGCTTAAACAATTTATGACTGTGACTCTAGGCCATAGTTCCAGCAGGCACTTTGCGCTTCTTCAGAAATGAAAACAGTAGTGGAACTTTATTGTTTACTCAAATGTACTTTGTTAGAACTCTGGTTTCTGGCTACAACAATCCCGCCCACATCCACATTCTCAAGATTACATCAGAACACTCTGGCAGGAACTCCAAATTCTTGGCGGATGTCAATTACACTTCTGAGAGCCAAGGACACAGAAAGCCACTCACGTGCTGAAATGATCATGCTGATAGCAAATGGGATATCACATGTGAGTATCCGCATATTTATCATCAGTATGATACATACAGCAAATAGCTAAATAAACACCATCATTTACATAATAGTAGGAAAGGAAGTCACTTTATTCAGGATCTATGTTCATGCTCAGGCCTTGAGGAGATTAACACACACAATGGAGCCCACATCATAGCAAGTAAATAAAACTGTTGCAAGGCCATTCTCATATGTTTTTCTTATATGTCAGAAATAGTAACTGGGACTCAGCCCTAACACCCATCAAGCGGTAGAACAATATGTTCCCTTTGTAGTTTTCAAGAAAGGTTTGGATGCTCACATTGGGAATAAACAACTGCATGTGATGGAAGCAGACAGATACGTCAAGACTGGACCACTTCCACATCTTTTTTAGGCGGTGGGTGAGAAGAAGATTTTAAACACAGCATGGCCATGAAAGTTAGAGGAATACTTCTTCTAACTTTCCTTTCAGCCCCCAGAATTGTGGAGTTTGGTCCCCCTCTTCCCATGGAGCTCTACGACTAAGGAATCCCCAGTGAGAGAAAAACATCTTTTTTTAAAAAAAAAAGGCACATTCAATAGAGAGCACAAACAAGGGCTTCTCACTTCTATACTGCGCTTTCTATACCCCCTCCCATCTCTGCTTTATAGGGATTTGGTACAACCAGGTCTAGTTTCTCTCTAATGATGTAGTCCTATACACTGCATACCAAGATTGGTATGAAATTTTTTTAAAAAAAAAAATCTAGGAACACATTAGAATAACATCACTTTATGCTGTATCATCATCAGCAACACAGCCAGGTCTCTAGTCTTCCTTTAGAAGTTCACAATTTTGCCAGTGGGAGATAGTGCCAATATGGAGGGCTGGGGAAAGAATAAGAGGTATGCATGCCAGGTGACAGACATGCATAAATGCAGTTTCACATAGTTGGGATTCCATTGGTTATTCCTTAACCACATTTCAACGCTAAACTTACATTCAAGGTTGAATGTTCTCTGCCCACTTTTAGAGCTAAACAGAAGCTCTAAAAAAATAATCGGTTGGCTTATGAAAAGTGTTAAAGTCACGGAAGAATAAATATTCAAGAGGAGCACTACAGTCAGTGCTTCCTGCGTGTTATCCCCATTACTGTAAAAGCAGCGTTGGCGTCATAACAGAGAGGGTGGAAAGTCCATCACATGGAACAAGACAGTGCAATCGGGCGTTTACTACACTCAGAGGTTTCGTAGGTAAATTCGCTTTTAGCAAGGATGACGCGGGGCTGCTGGAGGGAGACGCGGGAACAGCTTGCAGCGAGTCTCCCGGACCTCGCGGGAGAGCATGCGATAGAAAACTCACGCATCCGAAGAAGCCCGACTCTCGTCAGTCAGGCCCTTCCTCCTCGCCTCGCCTCCCTGCCCACGCCTGTCGCAACTGGATTAGAGCAACTCTCATCCTTCACCGCACCCGTGACTCCATCCCCTTACCACCTGAGGTGGCCGCCGATTGGCTGGGCCCGTCCCGCCTTCTGGGATGACGCACCCAGCCTCCGCTTGACAGGCAGGTACGGCTCAGGCGCCGCCATGTTGGGAGCGGAAGCAGAGTGAGTCGCGATAGCCCTGCGGGACGGACAAGTCAGGCGCTGAGGTTGTGCTGGCGCGAGTGGCAGCAGCAGCTTCTGGTTGAGTTCCTCCCTCGCCCGCGTGGGGACCCCTCGTCTCCCTTCACGCTCTCAGGAAGGGGGTGGGAGGCGGGGAAGCGTCCCGGTAGTCTCCTCCCCTGCCGGGGAGAGGAGAGCGGACAGGACAGGCAGGATCCCGACCCTGTGCCTTAGCGGAACGCCGAGGAGGAGGAGCGGCGGCGGCGGCGGCGGCGGCCGAGGGGAGCACGAAGTTAAGGAGGAAAGATGCCGTTGGCGCAGCTGGCGGACCCCTGGCAGAAAATGGCTGTGGAGAGCGCGACGGAGAGCAGCAATAGTGCCGAGGTAGGCATCCAGGGCACGCTTTGGAGGGTGGGCGAACGAGTGAGCGAGCGAGCTGTGTGGAGTAGCACCCCCTACCGCCTGACCGGGAGGGGGGAGCGTATGAAGGGCTCTCCCTCTCCCTCTCTCCCCCCCCCCCCCAGGCTGCCCATATGCTTCCCGGTAGCGGGCGACCCGAAAAAGCGGAACTTCGCCGCTCTGTGTCGTCCTCAGTACGGAGAGGATCAGGCGCTTCCCCTTCCTCTTTTCTTCCCCGTGTCCCAAGAGGCGCTCTTTTGAAAGGGAGATAAGGGGGGAAAGCTTTTCCTCCCTCCCTTTTTGGATGACCGCCTTTCATTTCACACACGCTCCCCTTTTTCAGCCCAGTTTGCCACCGAACTCTTCTTCTCTCCCCCCCCCCCATCGCTGCTTGTGGTTACTTAAATCGGGTTAGTTATCCCAGTCTCCACCTTTCTTTAATCCTCGGCTTTCACTCGCAGAAGGTGGCTTCCCCTTTTATAACTACTGTATGGGATTCTGATCTGGAATGCTGCCACAAATGGGATGATAACTCTTGGAGTTAGTTCAGAGGACAGAGTCTGATCTTGACACTGCAATTTTTCGCCCTTCATCCTAAGAAAAAATTTATTCTGCTGGCGTGAGACTTCCCTGTTACCTGGAGCATGAGATTGAAAGATACTAATATTCTGTCATGGAATAAGCCCATTTCAGTTTTACTTGGAAGCTTGAGGTGAAAAGACTGAATGTAGGAGCTCCTTCCTCCCTTTTTCAAGTACCTGTCTAAGCCTTGGGGGGCATGCTAATCTTCTTTTGTGCTGCTATCAGCTTCCAAGCTTATTTAAGACTGTCTCATGATCAGGAAAACAGTCCAGTATACAGTGATCAAGAGAAATGGACTGGAGGGTGAGAGATGCTGGGAGTTGGAAAGTGATTACAGGTCAATTGAAGGCCAGTTGATGAAGATGGTGGGGAGAAGTTGGAAGCAAAGGGACTTTCCCATTTACAATCAGCAGTGGTTGATGCTCCTACTGTTCTGCATTTTGCCAGAGGAGGAGTTAAAAAGTGCAAAGCTGTGGGATCTCCCAGTAAACATCCCTTTTGCTCCCCCCACGTGGGGACTGGCCCAAATATGGGATCATCCTGGTGCCAGTAGCATCCGGTTTAAGTGAGGGGGAGGGCTGTCAGATAGTCATACTGGGAAGTAGTGACTGAGGTTGAAAAACTCTTCCGCTTTTGTTCCTCTCTGGCGGTGTCTGGTTACTTTCATAACTGTCTCTTGCCTCTCTCCATTGCCCCTCCTTTTGCCGGATGCTCAACTTCCTCCATACATAGGACCACACCAGAAAGGAAGAACAATTTGCACATAAGACCTAGTTCTGGGGTTTTTGTATGTTGGGTTTTTTTTAAAGGGGAAGTTCTCATATCCTGCTTCCTTGGAAAGGAAAGCAGCAATGCAGGAACTGGTAGTCATCTGTCTCCCCTCTTTTCTCTACCAGTTCTCAAGTTCGAAAAAGCAGCTTGTTCTTTATCTAAAAAAGCAGTGTTCTTGTTCCATTGATAATCTGATTTGATTAGGCACATTTCTGAGAACATAACTCAGACGCTTCATACATTTGGGTTCCTTTTACTGGCGATAATTAAATATTGTGAACATTTGCCTGACCTAAACCTATTCTTTTACTAGACTTGGTTAATTTAAAACACTGGAATGTTATACAGTATTCTGTTCTGCCTGGCTTAGGAGAGTAATAGAGTGATACTTTTTCCAAATCTTCACACATTGTACTAAACTGATTTCAAGTTATTTTTAAAGATGTAATAGTGTTGAAATGTTTTATTGCTTAGGTTCAGGCAGTAAAATGATCACTTTAAATATAATACCGCATTATGGAAGCCACCAAAAGGTGCTTCCATATTGGTGCAATCCAGGGATTGAGCATAATATTTGGAATCCATTATATGCCTTGAGCCAGTTGTGCACAGTATCTCCAGACCTATACTTTGGATCTCTGATTGTAGCTAGTCCTGGGTGCATCTGTGCTGCATGTGATTGACGGACTTCAAATATAATGTGGAGTGCTGCAATAAGGAATAACTGGGGCAACCGTGTGGGAACTGTAGCACTTGAATTGGCCCTTAGAGTGAAAATTCAAGCTTTCAAAGATGTTCTCGGATGTGACAAATAATTGGAAATACAAATAATTGTCTTGTCTATACAGTAGTGTGAATAAATTAATGCCAAAGTACTTATTGCTACTGTTTGACAATTCTGATGCTTACTCAGTTATTAGGAATAATATCTGTCCAGAAAGGTTATAGTATCATGGACTTAAACCTGACCAATTTCATTTACTTTCCATGAGATTGTACTCTTAAAGTTGAATACAGACCCCATTCTTGGCAGCACATTGTTGTGAGTTTGGATCCATTTCTCTAAATGTGGTTTTATCCCAGCCCACATAATTCATGAAAACAGATAGTAGTGGGAATGATAGTAAGCACATTAAGCAAGGGAGTTGTGCATTAAACCTAAGGTAAAAGTACATCATATATGTAGATTTATGGGTGACTGTGAGGTGAGGAAAATGTTTCATTATTTTAAAAATAAAGTTTTAATTATATTCTAAAATATGTAATCACATTGATAATATTTTTATATTTGTCTAGTTGTACCATCTTACATCAACAATATCAGGGTAGTATACAATATAATGATACTATGAAAGGATTTGTCTGAATGTTGCTGGTGCACCATTTATTGATACTGAAACATAGAGAAGCATTGTTGTGGGAAGAATTACAATTATCTGATGGGATGTGTCCAGTGAGCTACAATTGCAAGTCTTGGAGCCACTCTGGTTTTCAGTTTTATCACTGCCTTGGTATCTGCGCACACCATCCTACTGTCATTGAATTATTACCACCATTATGCATTAGTGACATCTCATCCTTGGCTTAATTTATCTATAACATTTATCTCACCCTTTTATTTCTCTAATGGGCTAAAGGCATGTACATGGTTAGTTCCCCCTCCCTTTTTTATCTGAAGAACAGCCCTGTGAGATAGACTAGATTGAGAGAGAGTCAATAGCCCAAGGTTACTCAGGAAATATCATACGTCAGTGAGGATTTGAACCTAGGTGCTCATAGTCTAGTCTGACATTCTGGTTGTTGCACCAAAGACTGCAATTGCTCATGTAGTCTTGGGTTAGCCTGCATTTGGAGGCGTGATGTAAAATAAACCAAATAATCCTAATCTGATACTTAACTAAAGTGGCACACATGGCTCTATAAGGAAAGCTTATGGATTTTGATGATTTCATCAGAAAAGCAGATATTGTAGCCATAAGAATACTATTTGATTGTCTCCTTTGTATTAACGTTCGGCTCAGTAAGAGTTAGATCAATTTTTTCAAAAGCTTTTGAGATAAAAAATGTCAATGGAATATTAAAAGGCTAGTGTAAGGAGTTATCAAGGCATCTTTCTAACTCATTCATATTCAGACAAAGAGGAGGCCTAAGCAGCTTTCTGCCAAGATACTTGGAAATAGGTATGCATAATATTGATATGCATAATATTTTTTAAGAAGTTATGTTTCAGTAGTGTTTAATACCTCTTAAATTCAAACCCACCCACCCCAATCTATATCATAGATCATGTGAGATCCTGGCCATGTAACAGCATGTATGGGTCTCATTATGAGAAAAGCAGATACATTGGAACAAGCTCATAGAATTAAAGAGATACTAGGATGTGAACTGACAAAGGATCCAGTTATTTCGCCTCCGAACTGAAGAAAAGAATTTAAATATAAATTAGATTGAGAAATGAACAAGAAGACAGACTTATTGAAAAGTTGATATTGTTTGATCAGCATTGGAATAATATGCAACCTTCTTCTGTTTTCTTCACTGTGAAGAGGTAATTTACATAGTCTTCCTTGATTTAAAGTTGAAATTAAATCTAAAATGATTTAGATTTTAACTTAGAAATTTAGGTAATTTAGAACTTTAGAATCCTAAAATCCTAAAACACGTAGAGGAACAAGTACTGCTGAAGGAAAGTCAGCATGGCTTCTGTAAGGGTAAGTCTTGTCTCACGAACCTTTTGGAATTCTTTGAAAAGGTCAACAGGCACGTGGATGTGGGTGAACCTGTGGATATCATATACCTGGATTTTCAGAAGGCGTTTGACACAGTCCCCCACCATAGGCTGCTGAAGAAACTTCACAGTCAGGGAATAAGGGGGCAGGTCCTCTTATGGATTCAGAATTGGTTGAGGGCCAGGAAACAGAGAGTGGGGGGTCAATGGGCAATTTTCACAATGGAGAGAGGTGAAAAGCGGAGTGCTCCAGGGATCTGTCTTGGGGCCGGTGCTTTTCAACTTGTTCATAAACGACCTGGAGACGGGGATAAGCAGCGAGGTGGCCAAATTTGTGGATTACACAAAACATTTCTGGGTGGTGAAGACCAGAAGGGACTGTGAAGAGCTCCAGAAGGCTCTCTCCAAGTTGGGGGAATGGGCAGCCAAATGGCAGATGCATTTCAACGTAGACAAGTGTAAAGTGATGCACATTGGGGCAAAAAACCAAAACTTCACCTATAGGCATATGGGTTCTGAGCTTTCTGTGACAGCTCAAGAAAGAGATCTTGGGGTTCTGGTGGACAGTTCAATGAAGGTATCGACCCAATGTGTGGCAGCAATTCAGAAGGCCAATTCCATGCTTGGGGTAATTAAAAAGGGGGTTGAGAATAAAACAGCCAATATTATCATGCCATTGTACAAATCGATGGTAAGGCCACACCTGGAATATTGTGTACAGTTCTGGTCACCGCACCTCAAAAAGGACATAGTGGAGTTGGAAAAGGTGCAGAAGAGAGCGACGAAAATGATTACGGGGCTGGGGCACCTCCCTTATGAAGAAAGACTGCAGCGTTTGGGGCTCTTCAGCCTAGGAAAAAGGCGCCTGAGGGGGGACATGATTGAGACATACAAAATTATGCATGGAAGGGATAGAGTCAATAGAGGGATGTTCTTTTCCGTCTCTCAAAACACCAGAACCAGGGGGCATCCACTAAAACTGAGGGTTGGGAGAGTTAAAACAGATAAAAGGAAATACTTTTTTTACCCAGCAGGTAGTTAATCTGTGGAACTCTTTGCCACAGGAGGTGGTGATGGCATCTGGTCTTGATGCCTTTAATAGGGGATTGGATGGATTTCTGGAAGAAAAGTCCATCGTGGGCTATAGGCCATGATGGATTGTGCAGCCTCTTTACATTAGTAGTAGGCTACTTCAGAGTACCGGGTGCAAGGGAGTGGCAACAGGATGCAAGCATCTTGTTGTCTCATGCCTCCCTGGGGCACCTGGTGGGGCCGCTGTGAGATACAGGAAGCTGGACTAGTTGGGCCTTTGGCCTGATCCAGCACGGCTCTTCTTATGTTCTTAACTTCAACTTTAGATAAAGTTGAAGTTAAATCTAAAGTTTTCATGAATACTACTATGCTTTGATCTATAAACATTACCATCTATACTGTTACTCAGCATGTAAGTGTTATTCTTTATGCTGTTACTCTGTTTACTAGAAAATAGACAAGGTAACCAGAAAACTGCCATCTTTTTAGTTTTATCATTTGTTAACTATTATACTTCTTTCTGTTATGATACTGTTTATTTTTCATATTGCATAGTTTCCGATGATGATGATGATGATGATGATGATGATAAGTAGTAGTAGTAGTAGTAGAAGAGATATGAGGCTTTTCAACAAAACAGTTCACAAAGCTATTTACACAGCAAAAATAACTACATGGTTGCCTGATCTGATAGGGCTCAAAATGTCATAAGAAGCAAATGAAACAGCACATGGAAAAGATACTGTGTTTGGGTGAAGAGGGATAGTTGTCTCTCCCTCCCTGCTAAATGTAATTCATTGCCTTCAAACTTTGCCCAGTTTGCTATAACTCTGAAATTCAGCGTTATCGTATACTGGTAATGCTTGCAGCTGTGTAATGTATGTTGCATTGAAGGAGCAATATACATTCTAACGTTGCATAATATAACGTTCTAAATTGGTTTTTAAACCTTTTAACTCCTATTGTTCTGCAACATTGCATCTTGCTTAACTTGACCTCAGGGTTGTAATGCATATTTCAGCTTTTCCTGATGTAAATAATAGTATATATCTGTTTTAGAATTGTACTAATACATTGTGGAATGAAGGCCAGAGGGTTAAACAGTTTGGTTATCTGTCATTTTATTACATTCATCATGCTGGAGGAATGACTGGATTGTGAATTGCATAATGAATTGCATTTCATGATAGTCCTTTCAGTAGTATATCACTCTATATACACCCCTCTATATAAAACATCTCTATACCGTATGTCACACATTGTGTATTATTAGACCTGCCAGCTAAAACATAAGACTTGAAATTAAAGGTCTGTGCAAAGTGGCTTTATTTTTCTTGGATGTCCTTTGGGAGTTGCAAAGTGATATGCCATCAGAATGAATGTAGAATATGGTGTAAATATTTGGATCTTGGAATTGAGTTAGGATTCTTGTAACGGGATGATTCCATGTATATTCAATGTGTAGCATTGTGTTTTATTTCTTTCATGCTCATTTTATTTAAAATGAAACCTTGTATGAGGACTTGTGAGGGAAAGCAGTATTTTAATACTCAGTATTACAGTTTGCTTTGGATCCAGGAGAATGAGTAAGATAGCAATCCTATGCATACCTTTTGGGAATAAATCTTGAATTCAGTGGAGCTTGCTTCAGCAAGTAGACATAAATAGGCCTGCTCAGCAAGACTCTTGGGTTTGTATTAACCTGAGAAAGTAGCAAGGAATATTTCTTAATTTACATACTATCTAAGTGATTACTTGCACTTAAGGTTTGAGAACTCCCTAAAGGGGATGAAGAGAAAAGGAATCATGCTAATACTTCTGGGTCGTTGTTCCCCCAGGATGGCACTGATACTGTAGGACTTCATGTTCACAGCAACATTTAAACCCAGCTAGCTGTGAAATACTGTACACTATCTCGCTGTTCTGTTTTAATCTGCTGTAGCCTTAAGAAGCATTAGCTTCTTTAGTTAACCTGTTAGTTAGTCATAGTGTGGGAAATAAAGTCTGACAAAGTTGCAGACAACATATGCTCTAACTAATTCAGCCATTGTGTTGTGCCTGTTTAAACCTATACAAGCTAGTCTCATTCTCTTGTCAAGTCACAATTCAGTATTCTACTTGGTACATAACACTTTGCAATAATGCTGGTATTATGTTTGTCCTTGGCTTTCTGTGTTTCTCAAATGGGGTATTTACTGTCCCATCCTTTATGGCTGGGGGGATCTGTTTGCATGGCTCATGTAAGTGGGTATACAGGTTTGAGGGGCCATTCTTTTATCTTACGTACTATGTGAAATTAATTCATTTTTCTAGATATTTAGTTTGGCTCAGTGTTCTTAAACCTTGGGGTCAAAACCCCAGTGGGATTGCAAAACCTTAGTTGTGGGATCATGACAACTTGTGGAATAAAAAATGTTGAAGACCACTGGACTAGATCAGGTAAAAGGGGAGGCATCATGTAACCCTTCACGTACCAGGAGGTCATGTCCCAGTCCTGCCCTGTTCTTAGAAATTGTGCTAAAATTGTACTAGTGCCAGGCTTCATGGTAGGCATTTCAGTTCTCTCTGATAAGAATATTTAGTTACTATGAACAGTGCTAGAAATGGGGAGTGGGTGATAATAGGGTTGGGGTGGGTGGAAAGGGTCCTGGGAGGGGCGGAATCTACAGTGGGGTCCCCAGTCTCATACTTTATGTATTGGGGTCAGAATGAAAAAAGGTGAAGACCAAGTATAGTTGAAATAATTTCAAACCCAAATGCAGACTATTCTCAAGAAAAGCTCTAGACAGTTCAGGATGGCTCTAACTATCCTGGTGATTCAGATTTCAAAACGACTTGTAGATAAATAAGCATAACTCTTTATCTTCACTATAACTGAACTCTCACATTGCCTCAAATAATGCTTTTTAGTGGATTCTGTTAACATACAGTAGGCCCCTGCTGTTCATACATAGCCCCAGTTCATACATAGCCCCAATTCATATTCCACCAAGTAGATTAGTTTTCTTCTGATTTTTTGCAGTCTGAATAGTCCTGCAACCATATGCTAAACCAGGGGTCTCTAAACTTTTCGGCATGAGGGCTGCCTGTGTCAGAGGTTTGAAAAGAAATAAATAATAAATACACATGGAGAACCAATATTCTGAAGAATTTGATTGAATGCAGTAAGTGGGTGGGGTGCATATATGCCGCATTCAGCCACTAGAGGTGCTGAATGTAATGCAGTGTAACGGAATAATTCCATTCAACACCTCTACTGGCTGAATACAGTATATACCTGTGAATGAGGCTTAAGCCGCTCTTGGCTTTGCTTGCTCTGCGGGGCAGGCTGCCTACACAGCCAGCCTCCTTAATCCCCCATACGCCGAGCCCTCAGTCATCTGTCATGCCACAAGGTGAGCGCAAAACAGCAGAAGTTCTCCCCACACACCTCCAGCCTCCACTGCAAGCATGAGTGCACAGAGATTCTATCAGAACACTTCCCAAGTTTCCCCTTGAGCAGTATTCCCCACTTAGAGACACAGAGACCAAATGAAGTAGAAGTGATCTTTATTTAAAGTAAAGCAATAGGGAATTGCCACTCATTCTACTGAAAGGCAGAGGAGCTTTCTAAGGACAATTCCAGAGTTCAGCAAACAGATAACACATGAAAACATGCCGAAACAACTTCAACTCTATTTTAGAATCTACCGTGCCTACATATTAGAGTTACCATAATATGTTGTTCAGTCCAGCAGAGCCTACAATAGTAGAGATTGCCTTTTGGTCCCAACAGAACTTCTGGCAGCAACTGCCATTGGTCCCAAGTAGAACAAAGAAAGTGTGGACCTAGCCCTATTATTATGGGAAGGTAGCATTTACCCATGAGGTATCAGAACCAATCACCAATTAATTATGCTGAGTCATCCTGCCCCCAACCCCCCTGGCTAATGATAATTCTGGTCATGTAATACATATGCCAGCTGCCCCAATTTTTACAGACAGCTGTAGTGCTTTTCCCAGTTTCTTGCTATCATTTTGTATTAAAACACCCCAAATCTATAAACACTTACAATGCCCAAGGGGAGACCCAGAAGTGCATCTTTTGAGCTATTTTAGCCTTGAGAGGCTGGGAAACTGCACTGTTTCAAGCGAATGTAAGTGTAATTTTGGCACTTTTTAAAGGACATTTACATGGTGACCCTGGTATCTGTGGGGGTGTGGAGTACCTCAGAACAGAACCTCAGTAGATTCCAAGGTTGTGCAATATTTATCCCCCTAACAGAACCTGGACCAGAACTTCAGTAGAAACCAAGGTTGTGCAGTATTTATCCCCCGTCAGTGGGGTGCTATGGGCCAAAACCATCAAGCTTCCTCACATTGTGCCAAGGGCCTAATAACATCCTCCACAGCGCCAAATTTGGCCCTTGTGCCGGGATCTGGGGACCACTGTGCTAAACAGTTGGCATGCAAAAAAGGGTAAAAGTGAAAGGCTGTTGCTTTGAGGAGGAAATAAAGAAAACCTGTCACAGCCCTGAATTTACCCTGCCCACAGACATTCTGGGTTTTTTTCATGCAGTTCAACCCTATGCAGGTCTACTCAGAAGAAAGTCCCTTAATATAGTCCAGTTCCTTACCAGCACACTTACCATATCAAATCAAAAGAATTCAAACGAAAGCCCTCTCAACTGGATTCGACAGTACTAGGTGTGCATATTGCCGGGAAGAAACCCCGGGAAACTCCGAGTACCAGAAGTGGGCCATTTACAAGATGCCATTCTAAGAATGGGCCAAAATGCATTGAAAAGTCCTATACGTAAACTGCGCCAGTCCCAAGCTCGGACACAGTCCAACCACAGGTATGACTGCAGTTTTTCTCAGAGCTGGGTGTGCACATTGCAGGAAAGGCAGTCCGGGAACTTTGGAGTACCCGGGGTGGGCCATTTCCACCAGGTCCCAATCTGTAAATGGGCCAAAATGCATGCAAAATCCTAAAACCTCAGACTGGAACCTGGTGGAAATGGCCCACCCCGGGTACTCCAAAGTTCCCGGACTGCCTTTCCTGCAATGTGCACACCGAGCTCTGAGAAAAACTGCAGTCATACCTGTGGTTGGACTGTGTCCGAGCTTGGGACTGGCGCAGTTTACGTATAGGACTTTTCAATGCATTTTGGCCTATTCTCAGAATGGCATCTTGTAAATGGCCCACTTCTGGTACTCGGAGTTTCCCGGGGTTTCATCCTGGCAATATGCACACCTAGTACTGTCGAATCCAGTTGAGAGGGCTTTCGTTTGAATTCTTTTGATTTGATATGGTAAGTGCGCTGGACTAATAGTCAATAGGGCTTACTCCCAGGTAAGTGTGGTTAGGATTGAAGCCATATTCATCTGTTCTAGCAAAACCTTTTTTTCTTGTTGATCATGGTAAGATTTGAAAGGAACCTACTTTAATTGTGGTGTTAACTTCACTTTTTTTGTAAAATGTCTTGCAGAATGGTCAACAAATCATGGATGAACCCATGGGAGAAGAAGAGATAAACCCACAATCAGTAAGTAAAACATGAGTGTTGCTTAGATAATTTCAGGTCAGAGCAAAATGAATGGGAGTATGCATTTTGATACAGTGTGAACTATAACCCTACATTGCAGTATGCTTAAAGATGCATTTGACTTGAAGTAAAGTCTAAAAAGTCTTTAGGTGTTTATAACCACTAACAGCCCAATCCTATGGTCTGATAGGCCTAGGCCTGATAGGTGCAGCGGTAGCAAAAACTGGCACTGCTGCATCCTATGGGCACTGTAGCAGCTGTAGGAGGACCTCAGGGGAAGGGGCATTTGTTCCCTTCCCATGGATAAGTGCACAAGCCTGCCAATGGGCCAAGTCTGTGCCGGCTACTTTGCAGGTGCAGATTTGAGGGCTTTTGTGTTGGGCCGCATGGATCTGGCGGTGGAGACCATTGATGGTCCCACCCACCCCCGCTACGCCCCTCGCCCTGCTGCACCCCTCCCCCTGCTCAGTTGTGCCCTCCACACCCACCATAAAGAACACACTGCTGGTGGTGGTGAAAGCGCCCTCCGGCTTTGTGCGGCTCCGTGTGCTGGGGTCTGATGTTGGGCTGGTTAGAGCATTAAGCTCTTACCACTGGCAGTAGAAGTGCCTTATGGCACTTTTGTGACACCAGGTAAAGGCTTACCACCGGCGCTGGTCTGCATAGGATTGGGCCCTGTATCACCATTTTTATTTTAGGAAAACAGATGGTTATTGTTTGCAGCGCACCTTTTGTAGACTTGAATCCTTCTTGTTTAGAGACATAAGTTATGAAGTTTAACGTTTAAAACGTTAAAAAAAGCCTTTGCAGTAATATGCTTGGCTTGATATTTCCAGTCTTTCCAGGTTGTACAACAAAGGGCCAATACACCATAAGTCTCTAGTGTAAGCTTTACCAAACTCTGGCTGACCAGCTGGATCCAGCGCCTGCCTGATCCTTCCCTGGGATGAATGCCAACTTCCGTTCTGCCGGGGATGCTGCAAAAGACCCTGACACCAGCGCTCAGAAGTCCTTGCAGCAAGCTGCATCTGCATGGAATGCCAGCTGCAGAGGTTGTTGTGGCAGCAAAGACTCCTGGGGGTTGTAGTTGGGGTCTTTTGCAGCATCCCTGGCAGAATGGAAAGTGCTGTTCATGCTGGGGACGCTTTTCCCTGCTGGAGCGGCCTCCAGTTTGGAGACCGTTGCTCTAGTGCCTTAAGATAGGCACAAACGTCCACTCCAAGGTTGGCAACTTTAGAGCTCCTGAGCCTTAAACAGTTATGTAAAAGTGTCATCTGTCATCTCACAGATGACAACCTGCACCTTCTGAAATGTTCTCCTCTACACAACTGTTAAACATCCACGAGTCCTAATGTTGAAAGGTTTAGTCCAATATTGTTTTTTACACAGCAAATATCTGTGGATACCCACAAGCAGGGTATGAAGAAAATAGTCCTGTCATGCTGTTCTTCTCCAGCAATTAGTTTTCAGATGTTTAGATCCCAATCCTGTGCATAGCTGCTCAGAAGTAAATCCCATTATAGTCAGTGAAGCTTTTTCCCAGGTAAGTGTGGATAGGATTGTAGCCCTAGTCCTCAACCTCAAGGTTCTACTTAGCTAGTAGCTATTGATAGACCCAGTCTATATTAATTTGATCCTCTTTTGAAGGTGTCTAAACTAGTTGCCATTGCTGCATCTATTCAAAAAGGTATGGCTCCTCCTCTCCTTAATGTATGGGCTTGCCTGAAAATTGAACTCCTGACATCCAGACCCATAATGAGAATCTTAGACCAAGAGCCTCCAAACTATGGTTTGCAGTGCATCAAGAAAATAATCTTGGGTGCAGTGGTAGCAAAGCCTTACTGTTCTGCCCCATTATCTCAATCTTTGCGCCCAATCTGTGCAGAAACTTCTGCGGAAAGCCACTTCTACCACCAATTGCCCCTGTAAGTTCTGCACCCTGGAAGCAGCTGCCCAGCACAAATTTTTGCACAGATAGACCACAAAGGAGAACAAAACAGTAAAGCTTTGCCACTCCTTCATTCTGCCCAAGATGTTTTTCTCACCACCCAGGATCTGTGGGCCATTGTTTAGAGGCCCCTATTTTAGATCAACAAGCCTGACCCCTATGCTTTTAAAATATCAACATCATGCCCTGGGTTATTATATGCTCTCTATCCTTACTCTCAGCCTTTCACCCAGATGCAAACATTTTGCCCTTCTTGTCCATGCTGCCTTTAACTGTAGTTAAATCAGCCAGAAGAGTTCATATTAGTAAGGGGCCTGAAGTTCAATCCCTTAACCATCAGCTAATCATAGCTACTAAGTGGATATTCACCAATACATGCGATTCACCAACACTTATGTGTCTCTCTGTGATATCATGAAATCCTATAGTTAATGTTGATGTACTTGGCATCAGTATAGTTGAACTCCCAGAGTTCTGTTACATCAAAGGCCCCACCCAATGGTCAACCTGATGTCAGTCAAAGGTGGCACTTGCAGGAAGACCTCCTCAGATGACCTCAAGGGATGAGCCAGATCATGGGGCAGAATGCAGTTCTTCATACCCCATCTCCAAGCTGGGCCTCAGACAGTGCCTTGGGGCTATGTGTTTTTGCATCTATCTGTGTGTTTTTTCTATCTCCATGGCAGCTCCCTCCTTCACCAGAATTCACTGGTTCCTGGGCCTCAGAGAGTGCCTTAAGAAGGGAGTGCCTGGACTTCTCCATGGCAGCTTCCTCCTTCATTGGATTGGCTGTCTGCTTCCTACAGTGCCTTCTCAGTAGTTCGCTCTACAATTGGTCTCCCCTTCATTGGCCCAGGATGGCAGCCTGTAGCATAGCTGGGGTGGGAACCTGAAGCTGAGTGACGTGATGCCTCTGCGTTATTGTGTCACCCCCTGCACCTGTGCAGACACTCCCTTTTCCAGGCTTGGCCCCAGAAATGGCTCTGTTTGGAACTGACCAAGAGCCAGGTGGGCACGGGGGCAGATTTTGCAGCACTTTCACACCCTGAACAGTAGGAGCTGTCATCCCTTCAGAAGAAACTGCAGAAAACCACCTCTCCTCTGCAAGTAAGGCAGTGGACCCGCTCTGGCCCCAGCCTAGCTATACTACTGCTGGCAACTTATATACTCCTTGCCCATCTATAAGCTCTGCCCGTTCTTAGCTGCTTTCCCTTCTGAGGCCCTCCCCACTCCTAGTTCTGTTTCCCATTTCTGCTTTTGTCTTGCACCGCCTTGTTGGGCCTGGATCTCTTTCCTCTAAAGGACTCACGGTGCTCAATGACTGTGAGGGTTGAGTGACTCTCACTGAATGCCAATTGTATTATTGGTAGTGGCAAGAGGGTAGTGGCAAGGGGTGCAGGGTGTCCGATGCTGCACCCTGAAGCTACCACCACTGATAACACCTCTGGGCTGTATGTGGCTGCATGGGTAGACCACTTGCAGGTCCTTCCTAACTGAGCTGCTGCTGTCTTTCTGACAGCAGTGTAAGTGGGGCCCTGGGCAAAGGTCAACAGTCAAATAGCTGAGTTCCCATGATCACATGGGCATATTCAGCACTGCTTCCAGTTTTGAGATAGCTATCAAGGGTAGCCCCACATAGACCAAGTTATAATTGTCAAGTCTTGATGTAATCAAGGAACAGACCATCATAGTTGATTTTGATGTGACTCAGGTACAGGAGCAATTGGTGCACCAGCCTCAGTTGGGCAAAGGACACCCTGGCCACTGTTTTTACTTGGTGATCCGGGGCAAGGAGAATAGAAAAGGACCACCAACAAAGATTTGCTCCTCTATCCATTGTCTGGCACAACCATCCACCAAGGTGACCAAGGCTGCCTCTGTCCCAAAACCTGGTCTGAGGCCAGATTGAAAAAGATTTAGATCATCCACTTCATCCAGGACCTACTGGAGCTGAGACGCCACTACCCACTC
Source organism: Lerista edwardsae (assembly GCA_029204185.1). Lineage (NCBI taxonomy): Eukaryota > Metazoa > Chordata > Lepidosauria > Squamata > Scincidae > Lerista > Lerista edwardsae. Next base: position 27,037 of record JAJKFI010036515.1, read on the forward strand.
AGTCACCTTGCCCAGAAATGGGAGATTTGAGACCATTCAGTGGTAATTATCCAAGCCAGTCATGATCAAATACAGAGTATCCAGGCAAAATACAGAGTATCCATCCAATATAGTAGGTCCTTTGGTCCCTTTGGGGAGAAAGGCAGATAAAAATACTGTAAGTAAATAAATAGGGTCCAGGGAAAGTTCCTTTAGGAGGAGCAAACCACAATCAACTTCAGTGCTGCTGACAATATCCCCCCTGCAGAGATGAATTAATCCTCCCCCCAGCCACATTGAATAAGCCAAGCCAGATGGAAGTAAAATGGGCAGATAGAAGGTCTCACACTCCTAAGGATCCTGTCCATATCCTAGGTGTAGAAGCTAAAATGAATCCAAAATAACAGGCCAACAGGTGCCTCAGGGAAATCAACAGACATTGTCAATGTGGAATCCAAGTAAGAGAGAATGCAAGTGTCAAACAAACTGGTCCTAGGGTGGAACTGAGCTGTCCTCCTCACTCCTGGGAACCAGATTGAGCAAATAATGGAAAGCCTAGTCAGCTGGATACTTTCAGCAAACTCTTTTTCTAATGGAAAGTAGAAATCTTTGATATTTCTGGTGTTTTCTTAGGTGCTGTTAAAACCAATTGTATATTCTGGAACAATTCCATGTTGGGCAGTATTATTGAAAAGCCCTTGTTACCCACCCTGTTGTGCAACCCTGTTGTGTAACCCTGGGTGTTACCCACCCAGATAACCCCAGCTATCTGGGGATATAGAGCAGGGCCTCTGATGAAGCTCTGAACCTACAAGTGTGTTTGTATGTGTGTTTCTTCTGAGTTTTATCCATGGTTTTTTTAAATACCCCTTTAAATTTTATCAAATCAACTGAGAAGTTTTGTGCAAGGGTAGTTTATGTAATGTTTGAAGTCCATGCTCTGAAATTCATAAAAGATCTTTAAAGCTTTGCAGACTCTTGACAGAGTTAGCTTCATATGCCAGGAGCTTTTTACATATGACACTTTTAGGATGGAAAAGGGCCAGGAAACCCATTTACATCTTGTCCATTTGAGATGTTATAATAAAGTGAAGTAGAATAAAAGCATATCTGTCTATTATTAATGACTGTTTAAAGGCCTGTGAAATTTCATGAGTATGGTTAGGGAAATTTTAAAGGAGCACTATATCCACTCTCTCTGCCTCTTCTTCTTCTGTCCTTCAATACTTGCCCACTCGGCATTCTTACTCCTTAACTTTGAAGCTAACCATCATTTTTCTCTGGAGAGGGGGACACTTGGTGAGCCCCAATGTGGGAAGCAGCAACCCGCCCCTTCCCAGCCAGCATGGAGCATGTCAGGCAGTGTGAGGCCTCCCTGAGAATTCCCGTTCTGTGCCTGCCCTGCGCTTCAAGCCCCCGCAGTTGGGATCTGGGGAGAACTCTGGCCCTGAAAACCAGCAATTTGCCCCTTCCGATCCAGTGGTGTGTCAAGCTTCCACTTAGGCAGCAGTGAGCCAATTTAGGGTCTTCCCGAAAAGCCCATCCAAGCAACACCCACCGCAGTTGGGGGGGGGATACTGCCATGAAGCAGCATCATGGCAACTCCTGTAAAAACATTGCAAATGTTAGTTTATTAATTAACAATTAATTTTGTTGATTGTTACGTTCATTAACATTAACCATGGCAAATAATAAAACAATGGCAAAGCTCATTTGCCTCAAACCCCTGCTAACTGGGCAAGAGGCACTTTTCCAAGTGGGTTTAGCAGGGGGAGAGTAATTGCCCCTCCACCTCTTTTCTAGTGGCTGTTGCTGCTGGTGGTCTGCATTTTTTAGATTGTGAGCCCTTTTGGGACAGGGAGCCATTTAACTTTATTATTTGCCTGTAAACCGCTTTGGGAACTTCATGTTGAAAAGCGGGATTGATTGATTGATTGATTGATTGGCTGGCTGGCTGGCTGGCTGGCTGGCTGCACTGAGCAGCAGTTTGGACCAGAATAGAAGACCTCCGAGGTCTCTTACAGCTCTTTCATTATGTGATTTGGTGAAATGTTGTACTCTAATGTTAATACCAGCTTACATTTTTTTGCCATAAAAGCAATGTAGACAAACTTGCCCATTCACTGCAAACATTAACACTACAGAATGTGTAAAGAAACCCCAGTTATTTGGAAGCAGCTGTGATACAAGGGAATAATCAAGGTGCCTAACTAGGCATAATACTGTTAAGATTATGTCTTTGGCGGAGAACGCTCATTCCTGTGTGTTGTACAAGGAAAAATTTCAATTAGTGTAGTCGGACTGAGCTGATCTGTAGATCAAAATGTTGCTGCTTCTCACATTCTTATTGAAAGTACCACAAATATGCAATCACCTAAAGTTACTTTTAATATTCTGTAGAGCAGTAAATTACATCTAAAAGTACTGTAAAGTATTAAACAGGCGCCCCCCCCCCATATCCATGGTTTCATTTATCCACTTTTTCACAAATTGCCAGCCCTGTTGCTCAAATAGCATAACTTTGTCTGATTGCAGCCCTCTTGTCTCTGTCTCCTCTGGCTCTGTGCTGGCTGCAAACGCTAACAGGAAGCATGAAGTTCAACCTCCTGGTTTTAGAAGTAGGCTACCTCAGAATGCCGGGTGAAAGGGAGTGGCAACAGGATGCCAGTATCTTAGTGTCTTGTGTGCTCCCTGAGGCATCTGGTGGGCCTGTGAGATACAGGAAGCTGGACTAGTTGTTTCAGCAGTGCTCTTCTTATGTTCTTATGGACTACAGCTGAGGGAAGGTGAATTCAAAAACCCACTGTTTTCTCTTCTCCCAAATTGTTCCCAAGGCAGATTTCCCGCAACTGAGTTTAAAAAGTAGGGCTAGGATGCATGGCATAGGATACATACAAGAGTGGAGAAGTGAAGATTGCATTCACTTACACTTGCTGCAGTGTCCTGTGAGGAAGAGGCAAGGGTTGCAAGCAAGAAGGTTAGATAACAGGAGATGACATGACATCATTTTCTTGAAGCCATGGGTATACTAAAATGGCTGACTCAGATCTTTCCTGCCAAGGAAGCGGATTGCTGCGAATTCACGAATAAAAATCTCCCTGCACGTGTGTAAAAGTTAATATCAACCTCTTTAATCATGCCTGCGTGTTCTGCATACGGGTGTGCGAATCGCTGTACGAAAAATGGGATTTAATTTCCACGGAAAGATTCATGTATTCACATTACATCGGTTCAATAAAACTACCGTTCAGTGAGTGCATTATTTTTGAAGCTGTGTAATTTCTTATTGTTCCTAGCAGTCTTATTCACCATTTTCTGACACCCACTATTAATGGTCTAGAAGGTAAAAAAAAAATATTTCCCCCCTCCTTTTTTCCCCCTTCCCATTTACACTTTTTTTCCCGCCTTCCATTTTTTACTGTAATATTTTTGAAATTCTGAACATTAACAGAATTTGTTTTAGGGGTGGGGGGTGAGTGTTGAAGTTTAAAAAAATATTCTTAATAGTCTAGAAGTAAAAAAGAATTACTCTCATATTGACAACTACTTGTGTTATGAAGAGATTTAAATGTAATTTTCCTATATATTTATCTAATTTTTGCCCACCCTCCCCTTTTTTTTCTTTCCTTCCTGTTCACACTTTATTTTTGCTTGTGTAGATTTCAATAAAGTCTGTCAAAATAGTACAATCTGAGTTAAAATAGACAGCATTTCATCCGGTATGTTCAGTAATATAATTATGAGGAATTTAACCTTGTAATTTCATATTAACTCATAATAAGGTTACCAATAATGTTTCTACACGATCACACGTTTTTATTTTCGTAAGTTTTTATTTCAGTAAAAATTTCAGTACTGAGTAAACTATTCAGTCCTAAACAGTACGAGCAAAGCAATCTGAAATGCTTGGAATAAGGATTGTTTTGAGTACGCCAACATGGCTGCTTAGCCCGCCCTCTGACTTCATTTGGCTCCTATTAATTCTTAAGGCATGTCCTCTCCAGTAATGTAACCTACTTGGTTGCAAGTATCTTGTTGTCTTGTGTGCTTCCTGAGGCATCTGGTGGGTCACTATGAGATACAGGAAGCTGGCCTAGATTGGCCTGATCCTGCAGAGCTCTTCTTATGTTCTTATGGATGGAGAGCTGAAAATGTCAAATTTTCATACTTCCAGTCTGCTTCCTGTTAGCATTTGCAGGCAGCAGAGAGACAAAGGAGACTGTGACAGGAGTGCTCCCATCAGATAAAGATGAATGATCATTTGAGTGATGGAGGAGGGAATTTGTGAACAACTTGTAAGATTCACTACTATCTGCAGTTTCTTTTATCCATGGTAGCAGCCTATCCCCCTCTAATGTGGAGTGGGTGGGAAACCCCTCTACTGTGAAAATGTTAAAGAACAGATTCGTTTGAAGAACACAAACTGTACAGGTCCGTGCAGAATCGTATAAGAATTCAAGATTTGCAGTGCTACAGTCACAGGCTTAACTGTTGGTGCTTTAACTATCCAATCTTACAGCATTGTTATACAATCATGTACATGGATATACTGTCTAATTACTTGATAAATACTATCTGGCTTAGCTTTGTGTCTTTCTCTCTTGTTTGCTTGAGTGTAAATTTGTACAGCTCTGTAAAATAGTAGTGGCTAACTCAAGTTAATTTATAAACATGTACAGTATGTATATCCTCTCAGAATATTGTCATTTCCCTGTTGTCACTTTGTTGCTTATTTGTTGCCAGTGAGGAGAATACAGCCAGCAGCTGATAGGATAGTAATTACTCAGCTTCAGTGTTGTGCAACACAGAAATGGCAAAGAGCTTTATTTTCCACATAGCTTTTTTTACCCTGCCCCTTTGTAAGATCTGTTGTCCTTTCTTGATTTTTCTTCGTTTGCCTTTTTATTTCTCCATTTTTTACTTTCAGCTGTTCCTTCTGGCTCACAGCTCTTGTTTTTTTGTTCTCTCACTTAGAGCTTGAAACAAAAAGGGTTGGCAAAAGGCATGCACAGATGTGACAACTACTGGTAGCTGTGCGAATCTCATGCTTCTTTCTAAAGGCATAATTCAGTCATGAAGCTCCATATATAATGAGGGGTACAATCCCTAGATAAATACATGCACAAATGTACAGTATTATGTATTTCTTTTATGTTATGTCTCTAGAAAATGTGTCACGCTGAGATGATTAGTTTGGATGCAGGCATCAAGGTTCAAATTCCTTCCCAGCCTGGAGCTCATAGGATGAATGCCATTGGCAAATCAGTATCTCAGCTGAGCCTATCTTACAGACTGATTTTAAGGATCAAATGAAAATCATGCGTACATTCTGATTTTTCTGAAGAAATTGTGAGAAGCAAATGTTACAAACTATTTACCACAAATCACTAAAATTTAAGAAATTGTGCTTGTATTTGCATATTTGTATTAATATGTTAAAGTATTCTTGCAGAATTAAGCATTACATGGAAATGCTGAGAACCACACAGAGTGCAGCTGGTACCCATCATGGGTATCAAGACCTGTCCCCCACTAATGAATCCTCAGTCAGTTTGCACATATCAGAAAAAGCAGAAGTCCTAGAGATAAGTGCTTCTGCTTTTTTGGTAATGTTCAAAATGAAATTAGTGGATGTTCCCTGCAGTGGGATTCACAAGTCTACTTTCTTGTATTGCACCAATAGCAAAAGTGAGTCACTTGCCCTTCTGTTTTCTGACTTTTATCAAGTGCTAACTATGTATCCTTAGGAATTGGCAGCCAAAGCTGCAGTTTTGAGGAGCAAATGCAGTCTGTTGTATTTAGAAAAAGAAAACCACTGAAGAGACATTCAGTGCCATACAGTAATGGCCTAAAACCTGGACTTTCCTCTGTGTACTACCAAGCACCTGAAAACACCAGATAATGCCCCTTACTTCAACTTCCTTCATTTGGGCGAAAAAAGTGTTCCTAGCCATGGTTTTACCTGCTATTTTGTTTCTCCTTGCTTTATGAACATTGTATTCTTGGTTTGGTATCCATCCTGCCCAGTTGGTGTGTTTTTTCTACAAATAAAGAAAATTCCATATTTTTATGAACTCCCTTCATTCTGTATTTCTTAATCATATTAACATTGCATTTAATTACTTCTATATTTTGGCTTGTTATTTGCCATTGTAATTGCCTGACATCTGTGAATTGTTATGTATTAGCCTTTTAAAAATATTTCAAGCATTAAGTCAAAGCATAAATGTAAGCTTTGTTAATGTTTTTGTTTTGTTTCTTAGGAAGAAGGCAGTATTAAAGAGATTGCAATAACATACCATGTCAAGGAAGGGCATGAAAAAGCAGATCCTTCACAGTTTGAACTACTAAAAGTACTAGGACAAGGATCTTTTGGAAAGGTAAGTAAGGATCTATTGGATTTCTACAAGCTGTTAAAGCAGTGGTTCTCAAACGTTTTACCACCGGGATCCACTTTTTCAAATGACAATCTGCCTGGGACCCACTAGAAGTTATGTCATGGCCGGAAGAGCCATAATTGTGACGCCAGAGCCTGCTGCTTTCCCAAGATTGCAACAATCAGTTGGGTTGTTTCTCAGCCATTTTCCAAGAGCAAAGTGAATCAGAAAGAAAAAATGTCTGATTTATAACCGTGACACAATCGAAATAACCACACGGCTCTCCCCCTTTCTAGCTTCCCATCTTCCCATATTTTCAATATGGCTGCCCACCTGAAATTAGCTCAGGGACCCATAGTTTGGGAACCAGTGTGTTAGAGGACTCTCTAGGCATTGACGTAGTCAGTACTAGCCAGAGTTTCCAAGTAGATGTTTTGGGTCTGTAATACCACATATTGAATCTTTTGTTCTAATATTTGTGTTCTAATTTATTGCTATAGCTCAAATCAGTTTCAAATATAGGCATGCCCAGGTATCTGCTGGGGTTCCAATCTGGATCATGGACACTGGGGACACCTTTTTAAAGATACGGGAACATTAATAGTTTTGCTGCAACAAGGTAAAAAAGAGATTTGTTTAATGTTCCTCTATCTTTTTAATAGGCTTCCCAGTATCCGTGGTTTCCGTGGATAACTGAAACCGTGGATACTGAATCAGTTGGCATGTGTGTATACAAGAATGCCTGTTGTCAGAACGCACTGAACCATATAGCAAAATGTATTTTTTGAAATCTCAGTGGATCCATTCCCATTCTGTAAGTAAAGTTAGCACATTTTTTGTCTATTACAAAACTGTCTTATATTGACTCTGACTATTGTCAACTCTTGCTAACAGCAGCTTTCATGGTTTTAGAAAGGATTTTTTTTCTGCCCTACCTGAGAGATGCCAGAGATTTAACCTGGGATCTTCTACATACAAAGCAGCTGCTCAACTAATGAACTATGACTCTCTCCCTATTGTAATACTTTGTCACAGTTGGAAGGAAAGTTATGTCTCCTAAGATAAGACATGGTGCTAGAACTGTCCTGATAGTAATTGGAGAGGATTTTCTCAAAATGGAAGGAGTTTGGTAGACATGTTTTCCCCATTAAAAACATTATTCTACTTGAACAAGAATAGTTCAAGTCCTTTTGTTCAAAGTTGTCTTTAGAACTTTTTTTTTAACATAATGAAAGAGTGAAATTCTGAATTATATTTTTAGTACTTAACTCTACTAATTCAAAGGAATTAGTTGAAAAAACTAGAGGTTTAACTGCTATCCAGCTTTCACTCTTTCATGGGGCACAATGTATAGTAACTAAAGTCTGTAGTTGACACTTCACTTAGCATTTTCTCCCTTTCTTGTGGAGGGCATAGTAATGTAGATAACTTTCCTGTAGATAAGCCATCCTCCTTGTACATTGAGGCTGGTGTAAGTGTTGGCGAGGGTGGGGACTGGGGCTGTGGATCCAGTCACAGCACTGCAGATGCGCAGGTTGCAGGGTTGCGCTGGCCATGGAAAGATTTGGAAGGCCCACAGCCCCCTTGTGCAAAAAATAGAAATACTCTATGATTGCAAAAATGGAGCAATTTTACACATTAGGGAGGCCTGAAGAGGGGATTGCAGGCCTTCCAGACCCTCCCCAAGGCCAGCACAAACACTGAGGTAAGGGCAAAAGCCTCTGCAAAAGGGTTTGCAAAAGGGTTCCTGCAACACCATGATCACTGTGATGCTGTTGGGACACCCACTACTGGGCCACTCCCCTTAAGGGGAAATGATCTTCTTCCTGTTTTCCTGGTGGGTTGCGACTCACCAGTTTGAGGGCCGCTCCTGTGGGTCTTAAGTTGGCCTGCATCCTAATTCCAGTAGTGTCATTTGATTACAATGACAACGCTTCTTACTTTATGATGTCACTTCTGGCTATGACATCACTTCCGCGGGGTCCCAACAAAGTACCTTTCTAAAAAATGGGTCCTGGTGCAAAAAGTTTGAGAACCACTGGATTAGAGGATCCAGAGACTTGGAACTAATTGTGAGAGGGTTGTAGGAGGAGATGGGTATGATTGTTATCAGAGGTGTTACCCACTTTTGGGATCTGAGCCTTTTTTGCATCTACCTTTAAAATGTGTGAATCTACAAATAGATAAGTTAGACATTCTGTGTGTCGACCTGCAAAATTTATTTTCTTGGCTTGTTCACATCACTTGTTCTGATTTGTTGGGTTGCTGTCATAAAATACTTCACATATGTTTCATACAGGTGTTCCTTGTAAAAAAAATCTCAGGATCGGATGCCAGACAGCTGTATGCAATGAAAGTTTTAAAAAAAGCAACACTGAAAGGTAAAGTATACATTTTATTAAAAGTTCATTATTTTAGAAATTGTTTATTTATTTTATTTACCATATTTGTATCCCATCTTTCTGAGAGACAATTCTGTGGCATTTTTTACATCAGCCATTTCCTAATGAATATTTTGACAGCCTTCCCAGTGTGTATGCTCGATTCTCAGCATATTGAAGTTGCTAAGTTTACACATTTCCTTCATGTTTTTAACCATGGTTTTGTTTAACTGTTGTTTGTTAATATTAGTTCTCTTAAGCACTAATATAGTGCTGTGTCTTATTATACAATAAAAGTGAGAAATCAAACAAATAAGAAATTTTGATGAGTAAAAGTGCTAGTTTGCAAATGACATTTGGGGAAAAGGGAGGATGATACAGATAGATGTGTACGTACTAGATCACTGCCAAAGGAATGGTCACCCGCCCTATTGTATGTTTTCCTCCTCTATGGACTAACTGGCTTGTGCCCTGTAGGGCTTTGAAGGCATCTTCCTGGTCACTTACGACTGTTTTCTAAGGCTATACATGCTCTCTGCCTTTTCTGAACTTCTTTGAAAATGCATTCCTCTCCCCCTGGTGACAAGATTGCTAGTCCCTGTCTTGCCAAGCCTTGTGACAGCAGGGGAACACATGCCTGTTGTCAGGGCAACTGGGTAAGCATCTTTTACTAAACACTGTCTCTTTAGACCTCATATATTCACTTTGCTGGTTAAGCAGACTTGAATGCTTTGCTTCACTGCTCCAGCAAAGTACTTGTTACACCAGTGGGTGAGTTGCATAGCATCTAGTGCAGCCATAATTGAAAATATGGAAAGATTTGATAGTGGAAAGGAGGAGGGCTATATGGTTATTTAGCATGTGTCAAGGTTGTAAATAGGCTTTTTTTCTTTCTGATTCACTTTGCTTTTGGAAAACAGCTGAGAAATAACCCAAATTACTTCTGCATTCTTAGGAAAGCAGCAGGTTCTGGCGTCACAATGACGTAACTTCTGGTGGGTCCCAGACAGATTTCTGCTCTAAAAAGTGGGTTCCATTGCTAAAATGTTTGAGAACCATTGCTCTACAAAGACTGATAGTGGTTCTCCAGGGCTCCAGACAGAAGTATTCTCCAACTCTTCTTGAACATTACATGCTAGGAATTGATCCTGGGGTGTTCTGCATGTAAAGTATGTGTTGTAGCACTGAACTAAAAGTCCCATCTCCCAAATCATTGGTGCTACTCTAGTGCACCCTACAGTACATATGAAACCCTGGTGCCATGGCATGGTATTGTTTCCGGTAACCCGAACAGCCTCTCCTAACTAAGGAATTAAGTCAGATAATGGTTACTAAAGAAGGGGTTTTTAGATCAAATTGATAAATATAAATAAGTTACCAGGCCCAGATGGCATCCACCCAAGAGTTATCAAGGAACTAAAGAATGAAGTTGCCGACCTCTTAACTAGAGTATGCAACTTGTCCCTTAAAACAGCCATGGTGGCAGAGGATGGAGAGTAGCCAATGTCACACCAGTCTTTTAAAAAGGGAGGAGGGGGGACCCTGGAAACTACAGACCGGTCAGCCTAACATCTATTCCAAGTAAGATGGTGGAAAGCCTCATCAAAGATAAAATCCTAAAACATGTAGAGGAACAAGTGTTGCTGAAGGAAAGTCAGCATGGCTCCTGTAAGGGTACGTCTTGCCTCACAAATCTTTTAGAATTCTTTGAAAAGGTCAACAGGCACGTGGATGTATATCTGGATTTTCAGAAAGCGTTTGACCCAGTCCCCCACCAAAGGTTGCTGAAGAAACTTCACAGTCAGGAAATAAGAGGGCAGGTGCTCTTATGGATTCAGAATTGGTTGAGGGCCAGGAAACAGAGAGTGGGGGTCAATGGGCAATTTTCACAATGGAGAGAGGTAAAAAGCGGAGTGCCCCAAGGATCTGTCTTGGGCCCGGTGCTTTTCAACTTGTTCATAAATGACCTGGAAACAAGCATAAGTAGTGAGGTGGCCAAGTTTGTAGTGAGGTGGCCAACTTTTCTGGGTGGTGAAAACAGAAGGGATTGTGAAGAGCTCCAGAAGGATCTCTCCAAGTTGGGGGAATGGGCAGCCAAATGGCAGGTGCGTTTCAGTGTAGACAAGTGTACATTGGGGCAAAAAAATCAAAACTTCACGTATAGGCTAATGGGTTCTGAGCTGTCTGTGACAGCTCAGGAGAGAGATTTTGGGGGTGATGGTGGACAACTTGATGAAGGTGTTGACCCAGCGTGCAGCAGCAATTAAGAAGGCCAATTCCAGGCTTGGGGTAACTAAAAAAGGGGTTGAGAATAAAACAGCCAACATTATCATGCCATTGTACAAATTGATGGTAAGGCCACATCTAGAGTATTGCTTACAGTTCTGGTCACCGCACCTCAAAAAGGACATAGTGGAGCTGGAAAAGCTGCAGAAGAGAGTGACAAAAATGATTATGGGACTGGGGCACCTCTCTTATGAAGAAAGACTGCAACGTTTGAGGCTCTTCAATCTGGAAAAAGGTGTCTGAGGGGGGACATGATTGAGACATACAAAATCATGCACAGGAGGGATAGAGTGGATAGAGGGATGTTCTTTTCCCTCTCTCACAATACCAGAACCAGGGGACATGCATTGAAATTGAGTGTTTGGACAGTTAAAACAGATAAAAGGAAATACTTCTTTACCCAGTGGGTAATTAAGCTGAGGAAATCTTTGCCACAGGAGGTGGTGATGGCATCTGGCCTAGATGCCTTTAAAAGGGGACTGGACAGATTTCTGGAGGAAAAGTCCATCGTGGGCAATAGGCCATGATGGGTTGGGCAACCTCCTTACGTTAATAGTAGGCTACTTCAGAATGCCAGATGCAAGGGAGTGGCAACAGGATGCAAGCATCTTGTTGTCTACTGAACTCCCTTAGGCACCTGGTGAGCTACTATGAGATACAGGAAGCTGGACTAGATGGGCCCTTGGCCTGATCCAGCAGGGTTATTCTTATGTTCAGGACCAGAAGAGGCAGAACAGAAGAGGCAAGAGTACATAAACCCAACTCTATGCCATACAGCCAAGAGCCAACCTGCTCTTATCCAAGAGCATCACTCGAATCTTTGCCACAGCTTGGCCATCAATGGACTAAGCAAACTGGAGTTTATTATGTGTTGACATCACATTTATCATACTATTTATCATACTAAATTCAGTTTTGTGTGAATTTCCATATATCCAAATATCCATTTGTACAATGCTAGTATTGGGTTGTTTTGATTTCTATAACCTGTAAAATCATTTGTCAAAAATAATGGTGATATTAAACCTGCATTTTTCATTACATTTTCTACCATGAAAATTCTTCTCAGTCTTTTGAAACTGTTACATAAAAAAAAGTCTGAATATTCACATCAGTGATACTCATTTGAGCTTAATGTTTGTCAACATCTTTCATAGTTCGTGATCGTGTTCGAACCAAAATGGAACGTGACATCTTAGTAGAAGTTAATCATCCTTTTATTGTCAAATTGCATTATGGTAAGTTTAATATGTTCCTTAATTATCAACGTATAGTGGGCGCACACTTAGTGCAACTTAATTCTGAATCTGCAAATGTTGGATTACATAATAAGGCTCCTATCATGATTCATATGTATATACCATCTGAACATAAAATCGTGATCTTGGCCCAAACTTGTAAAACACAGTACAGCAAGACATTCTATTAGAGGCACCTCTGCCTGTTGATTTTTTAAAGTGGTGACTTTGTAGAATCAATTACACATGGGATCCCCTTCTCTTCTGTGACATAGATCTCAGGGCAGTCTAGTACCTACCTGTCTAATACTTTTTCTCATTCTCAAATTGCCAGTGCTTCAGTCTGAAGTCTAGTTGATCTTTAGTAAAGCTCTATTTCCTGTGGAAGAATTCTACTTGACAGGTTTTTTCCAACCATAGATTATAAACATGACTCAGACAAATGTCTTCAAAACAAATTGGCATTGATCCTTTAATTTCCAGAATGTACATGAGAACAATACAAATGTAGTGTATACAAGTCTTACTGCTTCTCTTAATACCTACCGAGCAACCCCTGGTATCTATGGATTTGTAGATCTTGTTCCCTGCAACCATTTCCTTCATTTATCTTGGTTACACCCACACAAAGCAAGTTACAGGATGCTGTAAGCAGAAGCTTATAGACAGACAAGCAAGCAGGCTTCCTGCTTCCTGTTAGCATTTACTGAGTTGTTCCCTCTAGTGTGCAGGCTTCCTGCCTGATTGTCTGCCTAGAAGCTTCTTATACTGTCCTGTAAAAGCAAGATACCAATTGCTTCACATGAGTATAAACAAGATAAATGAAGGTAATGGTTGTGTGTGGGGATGCATAGATAGGGTTGCCCCTTATCTCATTTTCCAGTATCCACAAGGGGCAGGAACTTATCCGGGGGTAAGCAGATACTGGAGGATGTCTGTACTTGGATTATTAATGTTCAGGGATTTTTGTTGTTGATCAACACAGAACGTGAAATTAAAAAAATTCCATTTTATTGAGTTTTGCAAAATAGAAGATCTTTTAAGAATGTTGCTTTTAAAAGTGAGTCCCATTGCGAAAAAAGTTTGCAAACCACTGCTGCAATACTTTACAACTATGCTCTGAATATCCTGTCTGCAGTATATTGTATTACTCAAAACAAGCAAAATTTTTGGATGTTCACCTTGGGATTTATGTTATGGATGGTAACCAAAAGACATTTGTCTTTTTTTCCTGCCCCCATCAGATTGTTAAAGAAAAAAGAGAGAACCATGCCGAAGCACCTAATTAATATTAGCAATAATATTAGAAATAATATTGCTTATTGTGCTTTGTGTCGTTTGTACAATTTTGAATAAGAATTTGGACAAAAACACACCACAATTTGGTGTTCTAATCAAGAAATTTTGGAAAAAATATCACAAAAGAAAAAATCCCTATTAATTCTGCATCTTTGAGTACCCTGTCAAATGTGAAACATCTCAACATCAAGGTTGGGTTGAGCCAAATCTGGTTTAATGCAGGTCTGGAATGAAAAATGGCTGGAAAACAGGAAGTTACCCTTCTAGGACTTCCATAGGGCTTTCTGAGGTCCATAAAGGCCACATGCGACCTCCACGGGCCTCAGAATGGCTCTGGAACTGACCAGATTTCATAATCTGCAGTTTTCAGTATCTGTGTAGGACTCTGGGAGCAGATCTCCCATGGATACTGTGGCACTGCCTGTAGTTAAACGTTCCTGCATAGTTAAGAATATGACTGAAATATATTTGCTTTTTTTCAGCTTTTCAAACAGAAGGGAAACTCTACCTTATTTTAGACTTTCTCAGGGGAGGAGATTTGTTTACACGCTTATCCAAAGAGGTAATCAATGTTTGTATCTATGACTGAAACCTTGAGGTTTCATTTTTAGGCACGCATTCAAATTGCTGATGGAAGTGTTGGTCCAGATTTCACTGAATCTAATTAAAGGTTAGAGTTACCTTTCTCTACCTGTGGTATTTGCTTTTTTATCTTTGGTTATTCTCCCCACCGAACCCCATTGCTTCCTTCCTTGGCTTCTTCAGTTAATTTATTGGGGAAAATACAGAGATGTAATACATACGGGTGCCACTCCATTCCGTATCAGCTGGTCCAAAAATCATGGTTTCACTTATACCTGTGGGTCTCAAATATCCCCCAGTGCTCATGATTCACCTCATTTCATTTGCAAATGCTTTTCAAAAGAAACACTTTTTCGAACTGAGGACTAAATTCAGATGTCAGCACCCCTGACTCTGTGTAATTGCATCCCAACCTCTTTTTACATGAAAAAAGCCAGCCAGAGATTATTCCAATTTGTTTTAAAACAAGGTGTAAGTTTACACCAAGATATAATGGGCAAGTCAACATTACAGAAGATACATACAGTTTAAAATAACAGACTAAATTTCTTAACACTGACTTGCTCTAGCATTCATCCCACATTCTAAGATTAATAAGAACAATTTTCTCAGCCTACCACATAGACTCTGCTGAGGCAAGTAGCGTTAGAAGGAGGAAGAATTTTAGCCACAACTGTACTCACTCACTCTCTTTTCAAAAGAGAGATTTGTCTTCCTTTCACTTTGGAACAGGAAGTAGACAGTGAGAATCTAAGACTCTAACCTAAATTTTTTAGTGGTTCTCAAACTTTTTCCAACCCAATTTTTAGAATGACAAACTGTCTGGGAAGTGATGTCATGGCCAGAAGTGCCATTATTGGGACCCCAGAGCCAGCTTTCCTGAGAATGCAGCAATAAGTTGGGTTATTCCTTAGCCGTTTTCCAATACCAAAGTGAATCAGAAAGAAAAAAAGCCTATTTACAACCAGGGGCAAACGGAGCCCCGAGTTGCCTATGGCAGGGTGACGAAACCGCACCCCCAGCATGTCGCCCTGCCCCCGTGCGTTGCCCAGCCATGCCTCCCTGCTCCCGGAATAGCTCCATTTTGGAGCGGAATGGATGCAAGGGAGAGCGGGTGGGCCAAACAGCGCGCGGGTTAGTCCGCGGACTCCGCGAAATGGCGCCCCGCCACTGCCAGGGCCCATGGCTCGTGCCACCCTTCCTCCACCTCTGTTTACAACCTTGGCCAAGCAAAACAACCACATAGCCCTCCTAGTTTCCCATATTTTCAATATGGCTCCTCTAGGTGCTTCACAACCCACCTGAAATTGGCTTGCTACCCACACTTTGGGAACCACTGTACTAGATGAATTCAGTCTTCTGTTGTCCACATCTGTTTGCCTTCTCACTGTTGCCTCCTGTAGCATTCTTCTAGCAGTTATGAGTATAGGTCCTCGCTGTCTATTTATTTATTTATTTATTTAAGAAATTTTTACCCCGCCTTTCCTCTGCCAGGGCAGATGTCCAAGGCGGCTTACAATATTAAAAAAGATAAAAATAAAGTATAACAATTAACATTAAAAACAGTTAAAAACAGTATTAAACAATAAGCAATCAAGATTAAAAACACAAACAATTTAAAAACAATTAAAAAATAAAATAAAACACAAGCCCCGTGGATCATAATAACCAGCCAGCCAACCTGTCAACAATTAAAAGCTTTTTGGAATAAAAGGGTCTTCAGCCCCCGCCGAAATGTAAACAGAGAGGGAGCAGTTCTCAATTCGAGGGGAAGGGTGTTCCAGAGTTGGGGGGCCACCACCGAGAAGGCCCTCTTCCTGGCCGCCACTCCTCTTACTTCTCCTGGTGGCGGCACAGTGAGAAGGGCCCCCCCAGATGATCTAAGAGTACGGGTTGGATTATATAGAAGAAGGCGGTCCCTCAAATACCCCGGACCCGAGCCGTAAAGGGCTTTAAAAGTCAAAACTAGCACTTTGAATTGGGCCCGGAACAGAACCGGCAACCAGTGTAGTCGCCGAAGCAGCGGCTCGACAGAGTCAAACCGACGTGCCCCAGCAACCACCCGAGCCGCCGCATTCTGTACTAGTTGTAATTTCCGGACCGTCTTCAAAGGCAGCCCCACGTAGAGCGCATTGCAATAATCTAATCTTGATGTCACTAGGGCATGGGTCACTGTGGCCAGGTCCGCACAGCTCAGGTACGGCCGCAGCTGGCGGATCAGCCGAAGCTGAGCAAAGGCTCCCCTGGCCACCGCCGCCACCTGGGACTCCAGGTGTAGCTGTGAATCCAGGAGAACCCCCAAGCTGCGAACCTGCTCCTTCAGAGGAAGTGCGACCCCATTCAGAGCAGGACGATAGTCCAATACCCGAGCTGTGGATTTCCGAACCAAAAGCACCTCTGTCTTATCCGGATTTAATTTCAGCTTGTTCGCCCGCATCCAGCCCCCAACTGCCTCCAGACAGCGATCCAGGACCTCAACCGCCTCCTCAGAATCAGGGGGAAAGGAGAGATAAAGTTGGGTGTCATCAGCATATTGATGGCACCCCACTCCAAACCCCCGGATGACCTCTCCCAGCGGTTTCATGTAGATGTTAAACAGCATGGGGGATAAGATGGAACCTTGCGGCACCCCGAACCTAAGAGGTCGGGGTGCCGAACAAGATTCCCCCAGCACCATCTTCTGGGATCTGTCAGCCAGGAAGGAGCGGAACCACTTCAAAACAGTGCCTCCAAGCCCCAACCCATCCAACCGACCCAGAAGGACACCATGGTCGATGGTGTCGAAAGCCGCCGAGAGGTCCAGCAGGACTAACAGGGTCGCACTTCCCCCGTCCATCCCCCGGCGCAGGTCATCCACCAAGGCGACCAAGGCAGTCTCCGTCCCGAACCCCGGCCTGAAGCCAGATTGGAATGGGTCCAGATAATCCGTTTCCTCCAGAACCCTCTGAAGCTGGGACGCCACCACCCGCTCAATCACCTTGCCCAGAAATGGGATATTGGATACTGGCCGAAAGTTGTTTAAATTTGAGGGATCCAGGGAGGGCTTCTTCAGGAGGGGGCGAACCACCGCCTGCTTCAAAGCAGGCGGGAGCACCCCCTCCTTCAGAGATGCATTCACTACCCTCCCCGTCCACTCGGCCAGCCCTCCCCGGGCAGCTCTAATTAGCCATGCCGGGCAAGGGTCGAGCGGGCAAGTAGCAGGTCTCACACTCCAGAGAATCCTGTCCACATCCTCAGGCTCTACAAACTGAAAAGAATCCCAAATGATAGGATAGACAGGTTCCCCGGGGACATCACTAGATCTGCCCACAGCAGCGTCCAAGTCATGCCGGATCTGATCGACCTTGTCTGCAAAATGTCGAGCGAACTCATCACAGCGAGCCTCCGTGTGCTCCTCCCCACCAGTAAGGGGGGCAAGATGTAACAGACTGCGGACCACACGGAAGAGCTCAGCCGGACGGTTCTCTGCAGACGCAATGGTGGCAGAGAGGTGAGCTCTCTTAGCCACCACCACTGCTCTAGAATAAACTTTCAATTGGGCCTTAGCCCGTGTCCGGTCAGATACGGCACGAGTCTTTCGCCACCGACGCTCTAGTCGTCTGCTCTGCCGCTTCATCGTTCGCAGCTCCTCAGAAAACCAAGGAGCCGCTCTGATTCTGCGACTGGGCATAGGACGCTCAGGAGCAATCTCATCCAGGGCCCTGGCCATCTCCATATTCCAGAGGTCCACCAGGGCACCGGGTGGATCTCCAACTCTGGCAACAGGAAAATCCCCCAGAGCCCTCAGGAATCCATCTGGATCCATCAGCCTCCGAGGGCGGATCATAGAATGTGATCCCCCGCCATTGCAGAGGTGAGAAGCCGCAACAAGCCTAAATCCCACCAGACAGTGATCTGTCCATGACAAAGGAGTGATCTTAATCTCCTCCACCTCCAGATCACCATCAACCTGTCCCGCAGTAAACACCAGGTCCAGCATGTGTCCCGCCTCATGTGTCGGGGCAGATATTTTTTGAGACAGACCCATGGTTGCCATGGAGGCCATGAAGTCCTGAGCCGCAGATGTTGCCGGGGCCTCGGCATGGACATTAAAGTCCCCCAACACCAGAAGGCGGGGGGACTCCAACACCACGCTCGAGACCAGCTCCGTCAGCTCAGGCAGGGAGACTGCTGGGCAGCAAGGCGGGCGGTACACCAACAGAATCCCCGTCCTGTCTCGCCCCTCCAACACAACACGAAGGCACTCAAACCTGGTGGACTGCTGAACAGGGTATCTGGTGAGACGGATGGAATCCCGATAGACCATCGCAACCCCACCTCCCCGCCCCTGTAGCCGTGGCTGCTGCAGTACCCGGAAACCCAGTGGACAAATCTGGGAAAGATTAACCCCGCCCAGCTCATCCAGCCAGGTCTCCGTGATACATACCAGGTCGGCTTTCTCCTCCAAGATTAAATCATGGATAAGAGAGATCTTATTATTCACCGACCTGGCATTCAGAAGCAGCAGCTTCAGACTCAGGGGACTGTTGCCAGGATTTCCAAGGGTCAGAGGGATGAGGGAAGGGCCAGAAAGAGGGACAGTCTGTCTACGACTGACCCTCCTTCTCCTGTAATGTCCAGCCCCGACCCCACCGCCATATCTTCCGTAACCCGTAACTCTGCTAATGGTGGCCTCCCTCCTTCCCCCTGAGCTCCCTCGAGGTGTCAAACACATAATTCCGGCGGGAGCGACCTACAAGCCAACCACCAGCACAAATACAAAAACTAAAAAAACACAGACACACACACACACACTCCCACCAACAACCGGTGCAGCAGCCCTCACCCCACTCCCACTGAGGCTTGGGCTGCTGCAGGCCTCTGCCTCCCTCTCACTGAGGCAAAGGCCCTCACTCCTTCCCTCCCTGCCCCCCTCTCACAGAGGCAGGGATAGCCTTCCACTCCCTGGCCAGACTCTCACTCCGGCCAGGAAGTCACACTCGTACAAGCACGTATAGTCTACTTAGCTATGGGTGCAGTGGGGGGAATTCGAATAGGATTTGCTGCTGTCCTGTATCCACGGTAGCAGCAGGAACCTATGGTATGCCCTGTGGATACTGGGAGAAGCCTGTATTATTGAAATACTTTTGATCGCTCATTGTATAGGTGCACCTGTTTTGAATGCTAGATCTGTTCATTAGTAAATATTTGGCAATCTCATAAGCACAAAATATGTATTCAATTCTAATTAGGAAACATTTTACCCTACCAATAGCTACTTCTCCCACTGCACTTCTAGAAAATATGTGCTTTCCTTTCTAGGTGATGTTCACAGAAGATGATGTCAAATTCTACTTAGCTGAATTAGCACTTGCTTTAGATCATCTTCATAGTCTGGGAATAATATACAGAGATCTAAAACCAGAAAAGTAAGAAGGAATTATTTTGAATGTATACATTTATTCTCTCTCCAAGAAACTAGGTATTATAGTATTAAACTGCTAAATATTATATACATTAGCTAATTCCTTGGCAACAATAATACATTATAAGATTGCATTGCTTGGATAGTGAAAACAAGCAATACAAACATGACAGAACAGCTCTACTGGAAAAGGAGGACCAGGACCCTGTTTGGCACAAGGAGAACAGCTGCTTGTACATCGGAGCTTTTTTAAACTCCTCCCTCACCTGGCTCCTGGAAAAGCCCCTTTCAAATATGAATAGATCTTCCAGTGTTGTATCCCATAATATGTGCCTACAAGAGCCCTCACCTAAGATTGGAGTCCTCCAAAGCAGAACCCTGTAATGTGCAAAGGGCTGCTGTTGAAATGCATGTTTGTACCACCTGTCACGTATGAGTAGGAAGTGCTTTTGGTTTGTGCATGGTCCTCCATTGAGTCCGGACTCGTAGAGAAGAGAAGTGGAGTAATTCTCTCCAAGTTAACACTGACTTCTTGAAAGAGTAACATCTTTCATATGCTCTTATGAAAAACATTTAACAGTAAATACTGTCTTTTTCAGCTATAATTTGTCTTACTGTTAGTATTGCATATGTTTTCTTATGCAGTACATTCCTTATGTGCATAATTAATCCACATTAATTGTAAAGACAATTCCCAGAACAAAGTTTCAAATATTTTTTAAAAAGCTTTTTTATTTTATAGCATACTGCTTGATGAAGAAGGGCATATTAAATTAACAGGTACGTAAAAGCAAGCTTCCATTCTATACATAATTTGGGGTGTGTGTGTGTGTGTGTGTGTGTGTGTGTGTGTGTGTGTGAGAGAGAGAGAGAGAGAGAGAGAGAGAGAGAGAGAGAGAGAGAGAGAGAGATTGATGTTGGAACATTTGCAGATTACTTTCAAGACCACTCATTTGCTGCTAGGTATCTTTACAAAAAAAATGCTCTGTTTTTTCTATTCAGATTTTGGCTTAAGCAAAGAGTCTATTGATCATGAGAAAAAAGCATACTCCTTCTGTGGAACTGTAGAATATATGGCACCAGAAGTTGTTAATCGACGAGGTCATACACAGAGTGCAGACTGGTGGTCATTTGGTGTACTAATGGTAGGTTTCTGATTAAATGAAAGTGATTGTAAATTCTCTGGATCCCTGATCCTCAGCATATTTACATAAATTTCATTCGTTTCAATGGAATCAAGTAAGTGTTGCTTGTCCAGTAAAAGATCTAAGGAGAAAGAAAGCATCGTGCTTTCAGTGTAAAATCAAAGGAGGAGTCAAATGCAAATTTCAGGTTCATGTGGAGCTCGTGTACTCCATTGTACCACATTACACATCAAATATGAAAAAGGAAGCATAAGTTAATGACACTTTTGTTGCAATTTACAAAAGTCACCTTTAGATCTTTGGGAATATTTGCATAGTTAACACTGAATTATATGTGGTTGGCAGAGCTACAGGTAATGTTCAATTTTGCAAGGAAGATAGTTATACCACTATATTAGAAGACAATACATTCCACCATGGTTTTGTTTCTGGCTTGACTATTAATATGTATAGCTGCCATCCTATCTTCATATTAACCATGCTAATAATCAGAATACGACTTAGTTAGAATATGAAAGATCTTTAATAAGTTTTGCCTGGTTAGCTTCTTAGAGAAAATTGTCTCAAATGAACCATGTTGAATTTTAATTTCCATTTGCTAATAATCAGTTTGCCATAGCTCAAATTTAAATCACATACCAAGTTTGTATGTTCAGGTACAAAGAAAAGAAAGTATCAAAATTCTATGTAGAGAAAACAAAGTATGCATTGAAAACAGCCATCTTTTTATTGTTTCCATTTCAAATACATATCGGATGTAGAAATTCACAACTAAAAATATGTTTTTCTAGGGATCCAATATTGTTTTATGAAAACTCACACAAATTAGTTTAATGTAATGTTATGAACCCTTGAGAACTTAAGTTGTACTACAGAAAAATGCTTTGTGGAGACTAACTGTTGACGTGTACGAATTGTGTGTGTTTTAAATCTATTCTGCTAAGTAGTTTTGTCAAAAATTAGGTTTTGTCCAGGTCTTTTAATATAATTGATGGAAGTTTTACTCTATACAGTTTGAAATGCTCACTGGTACTCTACCTTTCCAAGGGAAAGACAGAAAAGAAACCATGACTATGATTCTCAAGTGAGTACACTCTTATTTATATATCTCATCAGGTATTCTACTGGGAATGCCCTCCGGGCTGCAATATCTAATTTCTACTCTTCCCTCATTTTTGAAGGTACTGACAAATCCTGACTCCCCTTTCCAACTTCCTTCTCTATTAAAAGTTGTGAAGATGCACAGTCCAGTACTCTTCTTATTTGCAATCTCCAAATGACTCTCATGATACTTTCTCCTCTTTCATTCTTTTGCCATCTCCAAAGCATCAATTATGTGATCCAACCTTGGAAAACGTTCTCGCCTTTCTTCCTTATGTTCCTGCTGTTACAAACAACTGCTCTTTCCAGTGCTTCTCCTGTTTCTGCAACCTGCAACCTTCCCTGACCCTTCAGTACTTATTTAATTATAACATCCTTATCAAATTGCTTGCAAATAAGATGTTTGTTTTCATTGTGGGTGATTATCCAATTATAGCATGCAAATGAGCTTTCCTCTTGTGTTAGTTATCATGTCTATATTTATCCAGATGTTAGCTTTTTTGTGTTTCATTTTGTGTCTCAGTATAAAATGTAGTATTGTGGAATATTCCAATATCTTTGGCTGTTTGAGGCCATATGTAGATTACCTGACTTGCTCATCTGACAGACCTCCATCTGATGCTATTATTTGCTTGACTTTTTTGACCTCCTGTAGTAATTCTGATAAAACTTGTTCTTTCCTGTGTGTATTCACTTGCACACTTTCTTGTTCACTATCATATTTTAGCTATCACAACTACAGTTGTTTGAGCGATTAAAGACTCCTAATTGTCAAGACTGTTTTGTAATTGTAAATTTCAGATTTTCTTTCCTATTTTTTCAGTTAGATCTGATATACAAGCTATTTATCGATCAAGATCCTCATTTTCTTCCACAGTTCATAATATTGGCCCTGAGTTTGTGTTCTTCACACATCTTTTATCTGCATCTCACACTTATTTGCCAACTTCACTTTGGTTGAAATTCTCAATTATTTCTTCTTGATTTTAGCTATTCTTAAACAATTAAGCTTGAAAATTCAAGTATACATGTAGTACTAACGTTTATCACATAAGATGTAAGAAGCGAAACTGCATTCTGTTTAGCCCAAGAAGTTTTGATTTAATTCAGTTTGTTTTAGCAGCTATTCTGATGTTTCTGCCTGATTAAGATTTGGCTATCTATTTGCCTTTCTTTAGGGTTACTTTTTCCTCTTCCCATTTTGCAGGGAAAATATACCTGTCGTAAAGCATGTCTTTCTACAAATAAAAACATTTAGCAAATGATAAAGTACTTACCAAAGCTAATCAAGCTAGTTTATGGAGAACTGCAGAAAACAAACCATTAATTGAATAAGTAGAAAAACCTAGGTAGTTGAAAGTGAATTTGAAAAGAAAAAAAGCTAATCAATAAATAGTTCATCTGAAATGTACTAATGACATGCTAAAACAGTGCATATGTATCAGTGATTTACACTTTATACAGTATCTTCAAAGCATTATCATACATTCTTGCAGATACAAGTAATAAACACAGGTAGAAGAAGAAATATTTTTATTAAAAAATAAAATGTCAGTTTGTTGTAGCTTTAGTTGAATTTCAAACATTGCCAGAATAAATTAGACTGCAGTCTAGATGAGGTAACCAGTATAACTAGTAATGCTCACTTGGGAATTCCCTCTGATTCTCCATCTCTCATTGCAGTTCTCCCACATGCTCTAGAGCAGCAACTACAGTGCTGTAGCACATTGTCCACACACAGTCCACAGGTTTGCCACAGGAAGTTGGGTCATTTATTAGTAGGGCTGATGAGGGATGTGAACCCCTCCCAATGGAGGATGGGATGCCTTGTCAATTGTCAAAAATTGATGGTGTGCCTTGACAATTTTAGTGCCTTGTCAGTGTGCCATGAGATGAAAAATGTTGAAAATCACTGCTCTAGAGAGTTTCCTGATGATTGGAAATAGCATTTCAAGGACACAGGGAGATTGCAGTGGGATGGAGGTTATAGGAAAGTCCCATTGTCCAAGTACAGTTTCAGTCATACTGCTGTGGATTTTTACGCTGCAGGCATACTTGACCTGTATAATTCTCTACCAAGGGTATTAAAAGCAATCCTGTCATGTTTTGGAGAAGGATTGTGTAGACTTACAAAATTAACTGTAAAGACAAGAGTGCTCAGTCTCTTAATTGTGGGAACAATAATACAGAGTCTGCAGCTACATTATCCCCTGCTAACTGGACAAAGAAGCACCTTAGTGGTTCCTGTCTTATATTTAGCCAGGGAGTGCAACTGTCCCTATACATCCCAGCATGGCATCCTCCTCAGTGACTGTTGCTGGTATCTCCTTTGTGTTTCATTTAGATTGTGAGCCCCTTTGGGACAAGGACCCATCTTCTCATTCCTTTAGCTATGTAGAGCATTTTGAGAATTTTTTTTTTAATTTTTTTTAAGTTACATAAGTATTCTAAATACTTAGATGTTATCATTATCGCCCTAATATTCTTATACCATTCTCCGAAGTCAATTATCCATTTTTGTAATAGTACAAAATTATTTTAAACCTCTTACCGTGGGACATTATTTGAGTACAGGGTCCCCATTAAATCCTTTTTTAAAATTACCACAGCAAAAATTGGCTTGTTTAAACTTTTTAAACAAATAATTTTTTTTAAAGGGGCTAGCACGCAACCCCCTGCATGATCCCTCCCACATGCCCATTCAGTTGTTAAAAGTACAACATACTAGGGGCCTTCTTTACGGAAATCTTTAAAAGTTAAATGAAGTAAAAAGAGTGAAAAGCAAAGTGTGCTAAGTGCTTTGCAGGCTGCCTCTGGCAGCTGAAATGTTTAAAATAAAAACAGAGGGGGGATGGTGTGCAGGCAGCCCCTGCTCCCCCACACATTCCCCCACATTCCAGGAACCCCCCCCCCGAATATCCTATTGCTCCCTCTGTGTTTTAAAAAAAGTGTTCCAGCTGTGCCAGAGGCAGCCTGCAAAGTGCTTATGGTGCTTTGCTTAAAGCATAAGGCACCCCAGTTGGTTGTAGTTTTAACCAATTAATGGGTGTGGGAAGGTATCCACCATATCTGTTTCTGTATCCACAGGGAGCCTGTGGAACTGATCCCCCACGGATACGGGGGGGGGGGGCGGCACATGTATATTTATGTCATGTTGTAGTGTGGTATTTTAGTTTGCAGAAATGACACTGGTAATGTCAAATTCATATTTTTTACCTTACAATTTTATTTATAGAAATTTTATTTTATTGTTGTATTTATTATTAGCATTAGCATTTTTATTCTGTACTTCCTGTATTAGGAAGGTCAAGAGTGGTGCACATCAGTTACTCTTCCATCTTCCCTTGCAGCTAATCTATGAGGTAGCTTAGGTTGAGAGACAGTGACTTGTTCACCCAGTGAATTTCAGAACGATGGGAATTTGAACCCAGATTTCCTCATTCCTAGTCCTATACTCTGTCCTCTACACCACACTGGATTGAGGTATTATGTGACCATTCCCAAATCATTTCCAAATTATTGCTGCAACGTTTGTAGTATTTGATAATGTCTTATTTCACTTGCCCACTTCTTTTTTTCCTTCAATACCTGGCAAGGAGGAGGAGTTCTTAAACTATGAATCCTGAATGAGTCACTCTGAAATAATATGCACATTTTTTGTGCATATCTGGTCCTAACTAGGTTGAAGCATGTTTTTATATGTATCAGAAATATGAAACAAAATAATTCTCATTCATGCAGCTATATAATCTATTCTAGGGCTTCCAGTTGCAGTGGGGTTTGTTTTGTTATGAAATAACCAGTCAGTAACTGAGTGTTTTGAATAGAATCTTCTGCTGTAATGCAAAGTAGTTAATCCTAGTATTTCAAGGACATTGCGCATTTCAGTCCTCAGCAGAGTTAAACCCATCAGTGCTTCTTTGCCAAATGCAACCAATGGAATGCCTACTAGCTACTTTTCCAGAAGGTCACAATGGTTCTAATTTAGATACAGATTTGGTGTTTCAAAAGAATCAGTCAGCCTTTCCAAGTTGGTTTGCAGCAGTACAGATGGCTTGCCTCACTAGTTGTTTCAAGGGATTAAGCAGGAATATATTTCAGCTCAATACTCAAAGCATCTGGCATGCCTTGTTAGAGCATTTCTTCATCTGGATATATGTATTTCCTTCCATGTCTCTTTTCGGATTATTTAATGCCATCCAGTGGAATTATGAGTTGGTTGAAGTAGAAAATGCATGTGAGAGTAAGCAACAATTTGAGTACCAGGGTCTGAAGTTAACCAGTCTTGTTGCCAATCTTTTCAAGGGCTAAGCCAAAGATGCAATTTTTTCTTTGGCTCTAAATGTTTCAACAGATGCAGTATTTATACTTCACATTCATGCTTTTTAATTAAAGCTGTAATTTAGGTATGCTGAATAAAGTCAGCCTTATACAAATCAAAACTGAATTGAAATGGGTCATATATTGTGAAAAATATAAACTATTGCATGTGGCAGTGGTTCCCAAAGTGTGGGTGGGACCCATCAGTGAGTCGCGAGCCAATTTCAGATGGGTCGTGAAGCACTTAGAGCAGCCATATTGAAAATATGGGAAGATAGGACACTGGACAGGAGAACGGCTGTATGGTTGTGTCAAGGTTATAAATTGACTTTTTCCTTTCTGATTCACTTTGCTATTGGAAAGTGGCTGAAAAACAACCCAACTTACTGCTGCGTTCTCAGGAAAACAACATGCTCTGATGTCACGATGGCACTTCTGGTGGGTCCCGGACAGGTTGTCCTTCTAAAAAGTGGGTCCCAGTGCTCAAACCCAGTGAGGCCACTGGCATATGGTATTTGCTTTTTACAAAATACATTTCCTTTTCTATTTTTCCAGTATGTTGCCTTCATGTGTTCCGAGTATTACACAGCTGTTCTGAGTATTATACAGCATAGGAAAGCTTTAGGTTCTATATCTGCATGAATGAAGCTACATCAGAGACTCTTTTTTTCTGTATTGTGAAACATACAGTATTATGTCAAAACAGTGAAGGCATGTTGATTCCAACTATAAACGTTTTTATGCTCTTAATGTGTTTTTATTGTATAGAGCCAAACTTGGAATGCCCCAGTTCTTAAGTTCGGAAGCTCAAAGTCTTCTTCGAATGCTTTTTAAGCGAAACCCTGCAAACAGATTAGGTAAAAAATATTTAATGCATTTATCTACTTTTTCGATCTGTGAAGAACTCTCTAATTGCTAAATATATTTATTACTATCTAATAGGAGCAGGTCCTGATGGAGTTGAAGAAATTAAGAGGCATCCATTTTTCTCTACTATAGATTGGAATGTGAGTACACAATGAAATAAAAGAGCAGTCTTTCAATATTCAAGAAATACTTGTTCTCTGTATTTCTAACATGTTGAATTTGGGTCTTAGAAATTGTACAGAAGAGAAATTAATCCACCATTTAAGCCGGCAACGGGTAGACCTGAAGACACGTTTTATTTTGATCCTGAATTTACAGCCAAAACTCCAAAAGGTAAGATACAGTGCATATACTGTTTCCAGGAGGTATTCCAAAATCATGATTTTGATCTTAAACATTTGCATAATTTTATTTTCTTCTATGAGACTCGGATTTGCTAAATGAAACAAACAGCATGCCCATGCAGTTGCACAGATCTTGAGCATTCAAAATACTCGTGCACAACCATGATTTTATTATTTCCTGAACTGGCATATACTATATTTCTCCTTGAAATTTGATGTAAATATACTATAATTAAGACATTTTATTTGAGAACTTTGAGGAAAAAAATCAGCTAAGAATAAGTAGGTGCTATTTCTATTTGAGGGGTGTATGTATTTGTAAACACATTTTTAAATCTAGTATTGTATGTTCCAGACAGCCCAATCCTACGTAACTCCCTGCATGGCAATGCAGCTGTGCATTGTGGTGCCTGCTGAATCCTATGGGGAAGTTTTGGCCTCCAGAAGCCTTATTGGGGTAAGGGAACATTTGTTCCCTTGCCCCAGGGTGAGGCCACAGCAGCCCACTGGATCTCCTTAGACCTTTGACAGCTCTATACCTGGCACAAGTTGTCATGGACCCAGGTTAGGGAAATTGAGGCAGGAAGGGAGATAGGATATCAGTGTGCATCGCTGCTGTCAATACCGCCCTCTTTCTAGCCCTGATCTATCCTTCCCCCCCCCAGCTCCTCCTCCCCTACACCCATTCTGCCCCTTTCTTGCCTCCTTCAGTACCTGCGCTAATTTGCTGGTGTGTGTTTCCTGTTCACTTGCACATAGACCCAGCTGATTGCAGATACAGAGTTTTATAGATAGTAATCTGGGGTGGTGGTGGCTGCTACTAACCAGAAGTACTTTCAGGAGGTTCTGGGAGACCTTATGAGGCACAGGGAGACTTCCCTGCGCCTCAGAAGATCTCATGACTTGAAGGCACTTCCGGTCATATCTGGGAGGTCCTCTGAGGCCCTCCAGTGAGGGCTTGGGGATCTGCACTGAATCATATCTGTCAATGCCAGGCCCATGGATAAGAAAGGCCCACTGTACTTTTATATGCCCCACCCCAAATTACAGCTAGTTGTGACCCACACTTTTAGAATTCCTGATGTAAGACTTGGTCTATCTTTGTCAGTATTGCCTACATTAACTGGTAGCAGTTAGATTTTTTTGGTGATAACAAAATAATAATACACCATCACACTTTTTGCACTTTTCATTTTTTGTAAAAAAAATCCAGTATTAATAAATAGTAGGCTGGTCTGGGGATTTAATGGGTAATGGCTGTGGCTGCATATGCTGACACTATACTACCTATATTACCTGTCTAGTAGACTGTTAAAAGTGATTATAATTTATAAAAATGCAGCCTAGGCATAAAAACACATAACACTGCTTTCTGGATTTTTATTCCTTAGGATAAAAATGAAATCTGTGAAAAAAAGTTTAAGAATGCCTCTTATCATTTTGCTTTAGTCTAATGCAATTATTTGCTTAGAATGGAATTTTTTAAAAATAAACTGCTTTTGTCTAATAGAAAAGATGAGCTTACACACTAGCGGTTCTAAGTTGTTTTTCTGCAGACTGTTTTTCTCAGTCCTACCCCATTTCAGAAACAAGTATTTGGTTCTTTTTCTCTACTAAGTTGTGTATTTTTTGTTTTCAGATTCACCTGGTATTCCACCTAGTGCTAATGCTCACCAGCTTTTTCGAGGCTTCAGTTTTGTAGCAATTGCATCAGATGATGAAAGTCAAGCAATGCAGACATCTGTTGGGCACTCAATTGTTCAGGTGAATGTCCTTAATGAAGAACTTTTATTGGCTGGGGTCAGACTACAAGCAGAGCAAATATTACTTGTGCAGTTCTGTATGTGTGTAGACACAAACGTGCCCAAGTTATAGACACAGGGGCCAATCCTATCCAACTTCCCAGTACTGATGCAGCCACAATGCAGCCTCAGGGTAAGGGAACAAATGCTTTCTTACCTTGAGGAGGCTCTGTGACTGCCCCTATCACCATGGGATGCAGCGCACGGCCCATTGGCACAACTGCATTGGTGCTGGAAAGTTGGATAGGATTGGGCCCACAGGCTATTAAATTTTATAAATGCCTTGTTGGAGGATTTGTGTATTCATGTGTGGCAGTTGTTGGAAAGTTATTTATTTTGCTTTTCCAAGACCTTCTGTGTCATTGGATAAGCAGTATAGATAGCTATTATGTAGAAGTTCATGTTCACCCTTGGAAGTAAATTGTTGGATATTGTTCTTTTTTCTTGGTAGTGTCGCATCTCTAGGGTTTGAAACAGATAAATGCAAGAAATCCATTGCAAGAAAATGTCTTTAAGTCTCAGTGCTCTAAATAATTCCTGTATTCAAAGTATGCACGTAGTTACTCATGACTGGTCATCTTTTCTCAAAATAACTATAGAACCAAAATAACTATATTTCATCTAAGTAATTCCTGCCTGATTTCTGCTTAGAACAGACTGAAGTGTGTATGACAGTGTTTTAAGTCTATTTGTTTTATTCAAATGTTACATGTGTGTTACAATAGATACTAGATAACGTTGTTACACTTTTTGAAATAAGAATAGAGCAAACAGCAATAACCCTATTTGTCAGTGCTATTCAGAATGCTTGAGGATAGCATTTGAACTGGCAAAGTGATTAAACATTAATTTGGGAAATGCTTCCACTTTTTAAAGTTCAGTATTGATCATTCTGCAGATCACTCATGTAACTGATAAGCGTTTGTTCTTTAATACATTGAGAATATATAAGAGCTATATTGAATTTTTGTAAAGTATTCATTAATTAATAATATTATTTTGGTAGCAGTTGCACAGGAACAGTATTCAATTTACTGATGGATATGAAGTCAAGCAAGATATAGGAGTTGGTTCGTATTCAGTTTGCAAGAGATGTATACATAAAGCAACAAATATGGAATATGCAGTAAAGGTAATAATTTTCTTAGAGCACCAGTAATATAAGCATACTGCCTATGAAGTCATTGGGAAAGCAGTTATGTTGAAGCCCCTGAAGAGCATACTGATGTACCAGATGCAAGTTGGGGTAGGGTGGCTTCCCCAGCTGAAGTAGTCTGAAAGGGTGGAGGCACAGAAAACTTCAAGCCATTCAATGAGAGAAAGTAGAACAAAGCTTAGAAAATTGGCTGTACAGCAGGATTAACTTCTCACATGAAACTGCTGTTTAAACTCCTCTAAGAACCCAACCCTCTCCTCTAAGAACCCAACCCTAAGTTCTCTTGTGCCAGTGGTATGCTTGTACCACCCATGCCAGCTGCCGTACAAGTGCAGTAAAGCACTTTACCGCTGGCACTAGCATCATAAGTGATGCTACCACCCAGTCCACTCTGGACCACAGAGCCAATACGAGATGCTGCAGGAGCACAGGATGCTAAGTTGCACTGCTGGAGGGAAACAGGAAAAGGACAGAAGTGGGCAGGAGAAAGATGGGCCGGAGGGAGGAGTGGGCCTGGGAGGGGGCAGATATGGCAACAGACATTCCCACTGTATCCTATGACCCCTCTTGAGTCACAGAGCCCTATACAGGCCTCTTCATTTCTGCGCCCACTCAGTAGTAGGCAAAAATCCAAGGAGAACCATTGGAGCCCACTGGAGCTTTACATGGGGTAAAGTAACAAACGCCCCCTTACCTCAAGGAGGCTTCAGCACTTGCCCCAACCCCATTGGATACAGTGATGGCCATTTCAGTGCTGCTTTTCGTCTGGGCACTGGAGCTCCATAGCATTGGGTATCAGAGAGATTCAAAAGAGCAATGGTATTTGGAAAACTCAAGTTCATAATATAGTGATTGGTTCAAATATGTTCTCTTTTAGATTATAGACAAGAGCAAAAGAGACCCCACAGAGGAAATAGAAATTCTGCTACGATATGGGCAGCATCCAAATATTATTACTCTCAAAGATGTAAGTAGTTCCTAAGTAGTTTTATTCAAGTATACTTCAATTAAGTCATAAATATCAATGTAATGTGTTGGGTTGGATCCTAACCTGTGTGAGTGGAAGAAAGCTTGTTCAGGTCATATTCCCAGCTACCTCCACTC